>JACEFZ010000850.1:0-34086 GCA_014155875.1 Cepaea nemoralis
CGATCCTTTTGGGGGGGTTTGGGGGGGGCCCCAAAGGGGTAACAGAGGCGGCTAATTTGGGTAATCCGGCCCTTTTTCCTTGAAATTAGGAAGCCTCCTTGGATGGCGGGGAATGCCCATGGTCTGCCCCTGCCTTCCCTTGAGGGCTGACCAGGATCTTTGGCTGTTCTATATGGACCAGCTGGGATGGGGGATAACACCACAACAGTGAGAGTCAAACGTCCTAAGAAACCCCCGGGAAGGTTAACCCGGTCAACAAATGCCCGCAGAAGTCGGATGTGTCGGCCTAACGGCGCAAGAACGCAGCTCTGCTGTAAACAGGCACAAACGCAATCACATCCGGAAAAAAACTCCGGATGAACGAAGAAGAAGAAGAAGAAGATCCATGACTCTGGTGATCGAGTGAGATGGCAGAACATGACCGCCCACGCTTACCGGCATGGCACATGATGGATGGATGGAGAAGGAAAGGGTACAGTAAATTCTGTGTATATGCTGCGAACAGTTATTGAACGTGCTATAGAAGTAAACAAGGATATACATCTTTGCTTTATTGACTACACAAAGGCTTTTGATAGAGTTAGACATGTCAACATGGTGGATATGCTTGCAGATCTACAAATTGATGGGAAAGACATTAGACTTATAAAAAACATATATTGGAAACAACAAGCTGCCATAAGGATTGTTAATGAAGTGGGACAATATCAACCTATTAAGAGAGGTGTTAGGCAGGGATGTGTAATGTCTCCAGATCTTTTTTCCCTATATAGTGAAAATATTTTCAGAAATTTAGACGACATAAATGGAATCAGCATTGGAGGACGAAACATAAATAACATTAGATATGCAGATGATACAGTATTGATTGCAGACAATGCACAAGATCTGCAACAATTAGTAGATGTGGTTGTTGTCCACAGTGAGCAGATGGGGTTGGAATTAAATTGTAAGAAGACACAGGTTATGGTCGTCACTAGGAAGAACGAAGTACCACAATGTAATATACAAGTAAATGGGAATATTCTTCAACAAGTGAATCGGTACAATTATCTCGGAACAGTCATAACATCTGATGGGAGATGCCTTGAAGAGATTAGAACAAGAATCGCCATGGCGAAAGTAGCCTTTAGCAAGATGAAAACCATTCTGACCAAGAAAACGATTACAATTGAAACGAGAAAAAGAGTGTTGAGGGGATACAAAGTCTTTTTCTTTTTTTTTTTGTATGGATGTGAAACTTGGACAATGTGCAGTCAAGCTGAAAAACATCTGATGGCTGCAGAAATGTGGTTTCTGAGGAAAATGCAAAGAATACCATGGACAGACAGAAAAACCAATGGCCAAGTACTACAGGAGACAAATGAAAATCGTAAATTGATTAGAGAAATTAGACGTAGACAGTCAAAATATTTTGGACATGGAAAGATGAGAAGAAATGGATTGGAGAACTTAGTGACAACTGGCAAGATCGAAGGGAACAGACCAAGAGGAAGATCAAGAGGAAAATACCTGGATGGCTTGGCCACGTGGCATGGACAAGACAGGAACACTGAGCTGATCCACGACGCTGGTGATCGAGTGAAATGGCGAGTCATGACAGCCCACGTTTTCTGGCATGGTACTTGATAGATTGATTGGTGGTAAATCTGTCCCAATCTGCTCGTTTGTAATTCCAGCGTGGCAAAGGCTTTTGTTCCTGTGGAACATGCGCCATATTCATTATAAGCTTGATTGGTCTGTGGTCACTACCTGCTAAATGGTCAAGCACATGGCGATCGATTTTGTAGAGGATGTCTCCTGTGTAGAAAGCTACGTCTGGAGTAGAGTAGCAATTCTGGTCAATATTTAAAAATTGGGTTTTTACTTATGAATTCATACCAGTTAGATATAGCTTGACAAGACGAATCCAGCGGTATCTCAACAAAGAGTGTATGTTAATTATAAGCGGAGTTATGAATTTTTAGGTGACGTAATTTAATATCAGGAAGTGTAATGATGACCTAAGAGAAAAGGGAGATTTTATCACGGCCCATTAAATTGGAAGCTGAGAAATTCTGCCCTCTATAACTGTGGCTTGTTTATTGTTAAACGGATAACGTAGTGCCATATATCATTGCATCTGGGGCGGCGAGGCCTAAATTGACGTATTATTTATTTTTCGATAGGATGTGCCGTTACCTAATTAACAATTTAAAATGGCCGCCAATTGTGTATTATTTGCCTTCTATTACTGTGGCTTATTTATTTTTAAACGGACAACGTAATGCCATATATCAATGCGTCCGGCGCACCACATAAGTGAAAAGGAATGGCAATCAGTGGATGGTGCAATATGTGCCCAGTAGTATAGGACAGCGTTTGGTCATAACCCATGCTGGTAGTACGCATAATGGCTTACTACAGAATGATGGACCTGTGTTCGTATCAAAGCATACAGACAATAGGGATTATCATAATAAGATGAATGGTGATGTATTTGGAGATTGGCTCGAGAATACTGTGCTTCCATCCCTAGATAGACCGTCTTCTAATTATGGACAATGCATCATATCACAGTGTTGTTGCCCAAGAAGACAAAATACCTACAGCATCGAGCACAAAGGGAGCAATAAAGATATGGCTCCGAATGGAAAACATACCATTTCCAGAAACGTATTTCTAGCTAGAATTGTTGTCCCTTGTAAAACAGACGCCAAAAAGCAAGAAATATCAAATTGACAAGTTGATAGAAGAGCATCGCCATGGGTGCTTGATACTTCCGCCGTACTGTTCTCATTTTAACCCTATACAACTTGTGTGGGCTAAAATTAAAGAACAGGTGGCAGCTGGCAATACTATATTCAAATTGTTTGACGTCAAGATACTAGCCCAGTCCGCGCTATTACATATTGATACAAGTTAGTGGACAAATGTGAGGACTATGTGTTGAAAGAGGAAGATGACTATTGGAGAAAGGATGTATTAAATATTATGCAACCGAGAGCAGTCATCAACCTACTGGAATCGTCCGACACAGATTAAGGTCTGGGCAGATCGCAGACATTAATCCACGTGCACACCTACTGGGATGTTTTTGCTCCAATTATTCAGAAGAAGAATTGCAGGCCCTTAACATGACAGCATCGGCACAAACTATACAACTTGTCAATGGCAACAGTTTTTATTCCACACTGATGTATTTTTAATTCCGTAAGCACTCAACGTTGACAAACAACTGGCATTGAAATTTACAACAACAAAAAAAGCTCTAAACGCATTGAATACCAACAGATGAATAATATTGCGGTGGGAACTGACATATTGTGGCATAACAAGAAACGTGAGAAGAAACACGTTGTCAAATTAGGGGACAACACACGAACATTCCAATCAATCTATAAACTTCAATGAAAACAGGACCAACATCTTGACCGTTAAGAAGGAAGCCCACTGCAGAGACATTCACAGCTATAATCGTCGTGCAAAACGGGTAATCGGTGGACCAACTCCCATACGAATCTGGATACGCCTTGTGTCGTCACCCGAACTGGCGGGGCATTACTGTAAAACAAGTTTGTTAGCGAGAAATCACTAGTTTTTCACCAAAACATCAAAGACATGTCACCGCTTTCCATGATTTAGTTGCTTTTCGACCTATGAAAGACATATTCCTTGGGTGGGAGTAAATATAAGACAGCAGGAAAAATTTCATAACGATGCAACAGTTTTCATAAAAATTTATCGTGAATGAAGTACGTATATGTGAACAGGCTATAGGCGTCGACGCGGCACATGCACGTCATCCCGCACTTATCTGTGGCACACATTGTAAGTGTACAGAAAAACATAATGCCTATTAACTCACTAAGAAATAAGTTACGTGCTTTATTCAATGTGTAGTGAATAAATAGATCATCTACAAACAATGGGTCTCACTAACAATGAAGTTATTGTAGTACATAATCTTTTTATTTCAGATCACATAAGACATCACATTTTTGGGGCGCAAAGATTCTTTGAAAGTTATTCCGTAGTATTCTATCATTATCACGTGACTGGGGAAAAGAAAACAACCAATAACGAACCAACAAGATGAATCGCTGCGGCAAAAAGTCGGATCAGTTGAGAGTACTACCCCTCTTCCGTCTGGTGTTGATCCCAAATAGTGTTCTGTTTGTAGCTGTTAGCTATTCAGGAGATGTTCATAATCATGAATAGCTTTCTGTTATTCATCCTAGCAGTTATTCCTTGCAAAGCCGCAGGAGGTATTGAAGAGAAGGACAACGTTTTGGTTTTAAACAAAACCAACTTTCCAGAGGCTTTCAAAGATAATGAACACATTTTAGTGGAATTATGTACGTATCAGTCAATCAGTGTAATATTTCATAAACTGCAAATAATATTTGATACTTTGCACAAAAATCCGAGGCACTTTTCTGAACAGAACGCTGACTGTCTTCCATTGCCAGTGTTACTGAAATGATCACGGCTGTGTACCGTTGGAGTTCTCGCAATGTCTCAGGTTAATTATTATTCACGTGTTCCGAGCAATAGAAGAGGATCTCTTCACGTTGCATTATATCATCACGTTGTAGGAAAGCTGACCTAGTTAGTGTCACAGGATAAATAAACTTGTTAGTTGCGACCGATGATAACCAAACCCGACATTATTTTGCTAACACAATTGACTCTGTTATGGTGAACAAACTGAGGAAAATACGTCGGTACAGATTCTCGACACCTGGTCAACAGTGTGTATGAGATCAAAGGGAGTCACGTAGAGTTGTCTACACACAGTCGACAGTTTGATGACAGGATGTTGTTCGAGAGGTGTGTATTGGCAACATTTGTCTACAAAACGGAAGTTGGCCGTTGCAAGTGATAGACAGAATGCCTGCTAGAGGTCAGAAGGATTCTGTAATGGGAGAAAGGTCTCTGGCTTACAGACAACCCGGATATTTGTTGGATGAGACAAAGAACTCCCCAGATGAAAAGGAAACTTGACAGCTAATTGACTCTTGTTAGTCTGGAAACAGGAGGACAAAGCCAGATTCTGGACTGATTGGCGTCTGGACTTTCTGGTGACTCACTCAAGCACCCATATAAAACCCAGTGCAGTAAACAGGTGGATGGAGTCGAAGAAAACATTCTGAGGTGTTAGGATTGGGGATAATTCCGAGTTGTGTTATATTAGAGGGACTAGCCTATCTTAGTAATGATAGTTATCCACGGACATAGATCCAATCGGATTGCCTAGTTTCTCGAGTAACAACAGGAATAGACATATGGTAGGCAATTAATTATATCAACTTAAGAGTATGATTAGGAATAGAGTACAGTACTGTGAGGTGATATAATGTATTATAGGTGCGCTGATATAATGTATTATAGGTGCAGTGATATAATGTATTATGATTAGTGATAGAATGTTCTATAAGTGCGGTGCTAGAAAGTATCATAGGAGCGTCGGCACTAGTATTCTATTTTGTGGCTTCAGGTAGCTTGTGTTATATATCATTTTACTCAGGAAGTTGAGGACAATGTAGTGGAATAATAATTAGAGAGATTAAGGATGGTTGAGAGGGAGGAGGGGAATGTGTAATGGTAGGATCTTCCCGTAGGGCATCTGCTGGGTTTCTACCCGTTCCTTTATTCTTTCCTGGTGTTGCCATGTCTCAGATCATATGATTGAGTTATTTGGCCGTATGACAGAGATCGGATCTCTGTTATAGATCTGAGTGCTGTGATTGGCCTACACTTGCCTAATTCTGGCCAGGACTGAGTTGCCCTCATCATGATGTTATCTCCTCTACAGGTTCCATGTACAGTTCCCCTTGAGTGTTCCACGTGAGTGTGAGAGGGTTTACTACGAAGAAGCAGTTTCAAAGTTTGACACAATGATGGCTCAGCATCTGAAGACAGAGGTTGCTGAGAGGCCGCTACATAGGGCTTATACCCAAGTTGGTTTGCGGGAACCTGGCTTCTGCTGAGTGGAATTGTATGAACAGAAGTGTTGTTTTTAATGAGTGATAAGCTTCATCACCGAAGATTAATAACTCGCATACTAAGGATATATATATATATATCTATATACACATCTACCTAACAAACATTAATAGGTTGTGTTCTAAAAGAGGGGAAAATGTTATAAACAGAAACTAATAAACAGTAGATTTTCCCCAAGTGACATTTCAGTTAATTGGAAGACTATCAGTTCAAACAAATATTAACCTGGGGATACGGTTTGATCGAAGCCTTGCTTATAATGTGCACATAGACCAGGTGATAACAAAGGCCAAGCGGGGTTTGGCAGCGATGCGGGTGATGGCGGCAGCAAACTGTGAGCAGCGCCATCTATGTCTTCTGTACGAGGGGCTGGTCATGTCTGTTTTGGAGTATGCAATGGCAATCCTGACTGTCAGCCATAAGCAGATAGAAAGGATGGAAAGGATACAGAATGAAACTATGCGCATTATTCTTGGATGTACAAGAGATACAGCATGCAGGGCGATGCGCTACCTTCTTGATTTTCCAACCATTGAAGAGAGAATGCAAGTTTGCAGGGCACGCGCCTACCTCAGAATTAACGCAAACACACAGCATCCACTGCATAGTGAAATTAGGAAGGTGAAGGGCAGCAGGTTAAAAAGAGGACGGTCGTGGATGGGTCAAGCCGAGGACATTCTTCAACAGGTGTGTTCACTTGAGGACTTAGAACCTGGCGAGGAGTGGGTGCAAGTGCCAACAGACTTCTGCACATCCTTTTCAGTTTGCATCCAACTAGATAGAAAATGCAGACAAGAAAATCCGGCTGCTGTTGAGGCTGAAGTACAAGCGTTGATTTTCGAGAATTCGCTAGACAGTGACGCGGTCATCTACACAGATGGGTCGGTCGTCCGACATGTGAGAAGCTCATGGGCCTTTACAGCTCGGGCCGGAGGGAGAATTGTGAAGGAGGACTCTGGTGCTTTCACTGAAACCACAAGTAGCCTGACCATGGAAGTCATGGCAGTAAGTAAAGCAATAACATGGCTCGAGACACAGACATTCACTAGGGCTTGTTTCCTTAGCGACTCAATGAACATGATCAAGAGGATAGAGGAGGGGTCGATCCGAAGAGAATGGTTGCTGCCTCTGAAGCGGTCTCGGCTGGCAAAGATTAGTTTCATCTTCGTGCCAGGGCATGCGGGAGTACAAGGAAATGAGCGGGCTGACAAGCTCGCAGGTGAGGCTACTGTGGAGGGCGGACGCGCCATGGACCAGGCTGACATTCTGAATGCTCTACGAGAAGTGAGACTTTTGCAAGAAC
Source organism: Cepaea nemoralis (assembly GCA_014155875.1). Lineage (NCBI taxonomy): Eukaryota > Metazoa > Mollusca > Gastropoda > Stylommatophora > Helicidae > Cepaea > Cepaea nemoralis. Next base: position 7,292 of record JACEFZ010000850.1, read on the forward strand.
CAAGTGATGACTGTGAATCTACAACAATGGCCAGACTGCGAGAGCAGCAAATTAAAAGAGGGGTGGCCAAACAAGAACACTACGCAGGAAGCCAAAGAAGATTGATAAACCAACACAGAACTGGCGTCGTTAGCCGCTACACGCTGCGGGATTTGCTGAGGAGGGGATCCGAGCACTTATGGACTGAATGGTCCGATGTGCAACGAGGATGATCTGTCGACTAACTAACTAACTAAACAAATATTAGGAAACAGAGTAACTTCACCTTGTGGTAAAGTGAAGACGAAGATCAACAGTGTCTATCGGATTACCAGCATCCTGTTTGTTCGAGTGATTGGAGAAAGTCGTCATCTTCTGGGTGAGGTTCACTGTCCGGGAAAAATGGTGCTGTTGTGTGCTAAGCACTATGATGTTACAGACTTTGCTTCTAAATCACTGGTCTACCATTAGAATACACGTCACACATTCTACACCTTATACACACACACACTTCTCCTACATATACTCTTTGCTTTAATAAATTTCTTGTTTTTATTTGTTGAAGCGAGAGTTGTCAAGTATGTTATGTTGGGGAAGAATGAGAGGGGCATGATCCAGGGGTGAGTAAGAGTGAGAGGAAGGTGTCTTCAGATTGAGGGAGTGTGTGGACGGAGTCTGCTGGATTTCTCTAGAATAGAGATATTGGATTAAAACAAATGTGGGTGTTGATTCTCTTCACTTCAGGGACGGCACTAAAGTGGTAAAGAAGAACAAGTAACTAATACGACATTCATTGTTTTCACACACACGACAGTTAGAACAGCTGCAAGGATCCATCCATCCATCATGTGCCATGCCGGTCAGAGTGGGCGGTCATGTTCTGCCATCTCACTCGATAACCAGAGTCGTGGATCAGCTCCGTGTTTCTGTCTCGACCATGCCACAAGGCCAAGCCATCCAGGTACTTGCTTCTAGGTCTTCCCCTTGGTCTGTTCCCCTCGATCTTACCATTTGTCACCAAGTTCTCCAAATCATTTCTTCTCATAACATGCCCAAAAAATTGTGACTGTCTACGTCTAATGTCTCTAATCAGTTTACGATCTTCATTTGTTTCTTGAAGGACTTGTTCATTGGTCTTTCTGGCTGTCCATGGTATTCTTTGCATTTTCCTAAGAAACCACATTTCTACAGCCATCAGATGTTTTTCAGCCTGACTGCTCATTGTCCAAGCTTCACATCCATATAAAAGTACAGGTTCTATGTAGCATCTCAACACTCTTTTTCTCGTTTCAATTAACATCTTTTTATTGGTCAGTATGTTTTTCATCTTGCTAAAGGCTACTTTTGCCATGGCGATTCTTGTTCTAATCTCTTCAAGGCCTCTCCCATCAGATGTTATTACTGTTTCGAGATAATTGTACCTATTCACTTGTTGAAGAATATTCCCATTTACTTGTATATTACATTGTGGTATTTCGTTCTTCCTAGTAACGACCATAATCTGTGTCTTTTTACAATTTAATTCTAACCCTAGTTGTTCACTGTGTGTAACAACCGCATCTACTAAATTTTGCAGGTCCTGTTCATTGTCTGCAATCAAGACTGTATCATATATACATATCTGTTATTGATGCATCGTCCCCCAATGTTGATTCCTTCCATATCTTCAATATTTCTGAAAATACTTCCACTGTAGAGGGAAAACAGATCTGGAGACATTACACATCCCTGTCTCATACCTCTCTTAATAGGCTGATATTGGCTTACTTCATTATCAACTCTTATGGCAGCTTGTTGTTTCCAATATATGGTTTTTACAAGTCTAAGGTCTTTTCCATCAATTTGTAGATCTTCAAGCATCCTTATCATGTTGACATGTCTCACTTTATCGAAAGCCTTTGTGTGGTCAATAAAGCAAAGGTGTAGATCTTTGTTTACTTCTATAGAACGTTCGATTACAGTTCTCAGTATATACTCATCATTTACTGTGCCCTTGCCTTCTACAAACCCACATTGTTCTTCTCCTATGTCAGGTTGTATTTTCCTCCTAACTCTTTGCATGATAATTCTTCGAAAAATCTTCGTGATGTGTGGCTCATTATACTAATTGTTCGATGTTGATCACATTCTAAGGCTCCTGACTTCTTTGGGATTGCAATAAATACAGAATTACATAACTCCTGAGGTTGTGAGGTGTTAAAGATAATAAATGAGAATAAGGACAAGTTTTACTAGGGGTATTCCGGTTGGAATTGGGTCTCATTCCCAAACACGCCCTCTAGAGGAAATAATATACTGGCTCAAGAACCCCCAAGCATTGAACAAGGCAAGAAAAGGGTGCAAGTTCAACACTAATATAGAAGAAATGTTTCCCATAGAAGGCTGGGAGATCCGGGAAGTCTACCACAGACACCCGAGTAACTAGTCACTCTACCAAGAAGGTGTGTCTATGTGTAAGTCTCCCGCCCCACATTTAATCTCCCATATATATATATATATATATATATATATATATATATATATATATATATATATATATATATATATATATATATATATATATATATATATATATATATATATATACATATAGACAATAACAGGTATTAACTGCCATTCACAACCACATTATTACATAACAGATGTGAACAACCACTGTCATATGCAACAACTGTATTACATAACAGATGGAACAACCACTGTCAGACAACAACAGCAACCATAGATTGACTATACACATCAACTTTGGAACAAGACGTTCACAATGAATTAACTTCAAGGCTTGGTTAAACAAACATCAGACCACTGTATTGTGTAAACATTTGGGTCCTGGAAAAACCCTGCTGGTTGAACCATGGAGACATCTTCATGAACAGCAATGATCATATTAAAGGTAACTATACAGGTTATGCAACCAAAACAGTCCTCCCCAAAATCCCAAAAAAGGTTCACAACAAACAACAGATGTCACACACACAAACTAAAAACAACCCACTGTATTGTGAAAGCATCTGGGTCCTGGAAAAACCCTGTTGGTTGAACCATGGAGACATCTACATGAACAGCAATGATCATATTTAAGGAAACTCACAGGTTTTGCAACCAAAACAGTCCTCCCCAAAATCCCAAAACACAAGTTCACAACAAACAACAGGTATCACACACAAAACAAAGCAAGTGAAAAACCAATCCGTACAAGACAATATAAAGAAAATCTATCTAATCTGTCTCTGATAATTCTAAGGTGACTATTGATGACTCCTTCTTCCTCATTATCCATCAAAAAGGTCTGGCCATAATCCCACTCGCTATAATCCAGAAAACAGCTGATATATACATTCCCTCGTATCCAAGGAATTTGGAATTGTACACACACAAATGGGTAATCCCACCGAATCAGATATCCGAGGCTAAAATCATGAAGGGATAATCCATCATAATATCCACCAAGAATGTACTGTAATCCACTAGTCACAGCTGCTAAGTAGCTGGGTTAGAGGCATTCCGGCGTGGTGTAACAGGTCGAGGTATAATTCTCCAGCTGTCTGTATTAATATATCCAAGATTAGGCACAGAGTTCTTCAGTATCCCATGAATGATGAAGGATCACACACAGTCTTCCTAGTGTCTTTAAAAAAATAGTTAATCTGATATTGGGCCTAAAATTTCTAGCCCCTTGTTCTGGATAAAGATGTAGGCTATATTTTCCTTCTTCAGCTAAACATACGACTAGCATTGACCTTGAGTATAGTGCTTGATTGCCCATGGCTGGGATATGCTGGATGATGAGATTCAAAGGAAGCTGGGAGTTCGCAAAAATAGTCGGCGAATCCATACTGTTAATTGCTAGTGAACCCCAGACTATCCATGAGCCTCTTGTATAGGCCAGTTGAACGTGAAAATCCGGAATTGGTTAGTAAATAGGGTATCGCTCTGAATCAAAATGGGCCAGGCAGATCCCATGGCTCTCGAATACAATGTATAGTTGAGCACTGTCCGGAAGCTCCCAGATGTAGGGAATCCACTTCAACATGGTCAAAGTCCAATAGGTACCCAGGCACTGACATACAGGTTCAGTGTGCGCGGCAGTCATCAGTAGCACTTTAAAACTCTAGCAGATCCATATTATGGTGGGCTGATTATCCCAGTTTCCCGCCTCTAATTACAAGCATGTTGACTATAAATCCAGGGTCAATACTCCACCTACATCTCTCTAGCGCCTACATAATGAAGAAAAAACCAGGGTCGATATACATTAGTAATAAAACCCATAATTTGTTAACAATGTATCATAATAAAAATGAAGGAAACAAACAGGAAGAAGAAAGGAAGGTGTTTCCTGTTTCCTAGCACTTGTCGCCTACTGTAGAGTTTTGCCTCACTCCAAAAGTGAGTGAGGTATCTACTCAATATGCACATCTTTTCGGGACCGACACTGGAGCTTCCTGAGGGTTATTCACCTCCTAAATATCCAAACATCTTGATAGTACCGCTGTCACAACATGTTCCGAAATCTCTGAGACAATAGCCTCATGTAAACAATTCATACATCTCTTCTCCATAGTTACAAACAGCATTAGGTACGTACCACTGACAAATGGCAGAAGGCTAGCTACCAGATCAGTCATCTCCTCTTGCATCATCCTCACCATCATCATCATCATCATCATCATCATCATCATCATCATCATCATCATCATGTGTTTGTCCCCACTGGGGTGTATCTAGAAGATCTATTCCAGCAGTACCAATCACGAACATAAAAGGTAAAATACTCATAAAAGAAAAGCCTTGTAAGTCCTTGACTAATACATGGTAGGAATCATCTAGTGGGCAGTTACCCAACATCTCAAAACCTAGAATATAAGAACAGATGATTAGTGAACACTGTTCTCCATCCCACCAAATTCAACCATCATAAGAAGTGCATTGACTTCAAGAACACTCATAGTAAATTGACTTCAAGAACACTCATGTACTAAGTCAAGCAGTAAGAATGTTGTTGGCAAATTCCCAGACCTAAATTATTAGCCTAGACACCCACAACAGGGGTATAATGCAGACGGAGAAGGCATGACCTGCTAAACCCTTGGTTATTTGGTGCAGGTTTTCTTTCCTCTCATCTGAGATTATAACTAAGTGATATTTCCCTTGTTCCAATAACAGCATGCATGAAAAGGACCACAAGACAACTACACCCCTGTGTATTTACAACAATGTAAATAAAAGATTAACTCCCAAGTGCACTAAAAGCGAGATCATTTCTCTCTGCATAACAGACTATTTAACTGATTGCCTGCCGGAGACCGTCTGATAGACCCCGTAACCCTTGGGCTGTTCAGCTTGTTTAGTAAGTGTCCAGGTCTCACAGGCGTATGTTGCAATGGGAAAGATGCATGCTCTTAAAAATCTAATTTTTGTATTTCTTTCAGTCCCTCTCCACAATTTATTCAGTTGTTTTAGTCTTCGAAGAGCAATAGAAATTCGTCTTTTAATTTCTTTCATTGTGTCACCATTGTTGGTAATCAATGATCCAAGATATTCGAAATTTTCTGCCACCACCAATTTTTCCTCATTAACAAATATTTCTTTCTCTAGAGTAATTTCATCTGTATTCACTATCTTTGTTTTTTCTATGTTAAGATATAAGTTGTGATTTTCACTATTCAATTGAGCTGAGGTTATTAGGTTTTCTGTGCCATTCTGTGTTGCGGATAGCAATACTGTATCATCAGCCTATCGAATCTCTGGTATATCATGAAAATTATCAAAATAACATGTGTATGTGGGAGAGAGGAAGGTTTGGAGAAAGAGAGAGAGAGAGAGAGAGAGAGAGAGAGAGAGAGAGAGAGAGAGAGAGAGAGAGAGAGAGAGAGAGAGAGAGAGAGAGAGAGATAAACTGTAACATTTATGGAATAAGTCATAAGAAAGTGATCTAGTCAGTCCACCTCTTTATGACATTTACCTAGTCAATTTGCTGGATTAACAATCCACACCTTTGTACCGGAATCTGACATGGAATACCATTAAGTTACCATTAAGACAACAGAGGAACTTTTCACTTTGGTCCTATTGCATTTATGAATTTGTTCATGGAACAAATTAAACTAATCACAAAGAATGAGAATCGTACAATGAAGAAACGCCACTGGTCCTGGGGATGACACAAATTGAGAAAACCTGTTAATAGTATAATTAGAAAGTTCTTTCTTCGGAATCAACCCCCACGGGATGAAAGTGGAAGATCTAAAATACACAAAGAAAATTACAGAGTATACTATGCGGAGGACAAAAAAGTGGGAAAAACACTGCAGGACACAGGAAGGGATCGGTTAGTGGGCGTGGCGTGTTTGGTGGAGGGCATAAGCTTCATTTGAAGTTAAAAGGCAGACGATCGAGAAGGGGAATCAAGAGGTAGTCCTGCGGTAGATACTGTCACTGGGGTATTATTACTATGTCAGTAAAGGTTAATAACTATAGTCTGTCCGGAAATTAATGCCGTCATTCACGATCAATTATTTTGAAAACAGCAGGAAACCCTAAATATGACTTGTGCAAATTGAAAACTGACAAAGAAATACAAGATAATTTTAACATAGAAGTAAAGAACAAATCTGATTTATTGTCTGATCTAGAGATCCTATTTCAAGATGTAGATGATCAATGGGAAATGCTGAAGAATTTAATCAGTTGTGCAGCAGAAAAAACTATTCCAAAAGTAAAGAAAGTGGGCCGTAAGACATGGATGACTGAAGAAATTTTACAACTAATGGAAACAAGAAGACAGAACAAAAATAATCCTGCCAAATATGAAGAAATTCACAGAAAAGTCAGAACCTTATGTAAGGAGGCAAAAGAAACATGGCTTGAGAAAAATTGCAGAGAAATTGAAAAACAACACAACAGTAAAAATGTGAAACTAATGCACAAAAGAATTCAGGAGCTTACTAATCAAAGAACACGTACATCCGCAGGCTGACTAAAGACAAAAGATGGAAGATTCATAATAGAAAAAGATCAGATCTTACATGAATGGTCAGATTACGTGAACAACCTTTATGACGATAACAGAGACGAACAGTATGATGTTCAAAATAATAATGAAGGACCAGCAATTTTGAAGATGGAGGTTCAAAATGCTCTTAACCATATGAAATCTGGCAAGACCCCCGTTTCAGACAGCGTCACAACAGAAATGATTAATGCTTTAGAAGAAATAGATAAAGTTACCAGTCTGTTTAATACAATATATGATACTGGATGTATACCTATGTGACGGACTGGTGTGTCAGCCAGCAAGCTTCCCTGGAAACTTGCCAAAAACTTAACCCAGATACAGAGAGACCGTCTGGCGATTAACATTGGTAGAGTTTATACATAGGGCCCTATGAATAGACAACTTTGTTTATACATAGGGGGCTATGAATAGACACTTTGTTTATACATAGGGCCCTATGAATAGACACTGCCATTAACATTTGTTCCACGGGGCAATAAAAATAAACTAACTTTGTTTCAATTCCAGCCTTTTGATTGGCTGAGTCTCCTGGCAAAAATTGTGCCTTGGCTAGACAGGGGCAATCCCGTCCCTCGCCATGTAATCTGCAAATTCGCGAGTCAATAATTGTTAGTGGGGATAATTAATCGCCCACTTATTCTCTGCGCCTTTGGGTAAGCATTATAAGAAGCAAACGTCTTATTTTATGTATTAGGATAAAGGTTTTGATGAAACAGGTATCATGATTGCAGTTGTGTGTGAGAAAAGATGAGAATAACTTATCATTGAAAAACATACACCGCAAGGTACTATATTGGCAGTAAATGACAGTTGTTGAAACGTTGGCCTGGTTTTCGCGGTCTGAAAGGCCGCCCTCCACCATTTTGTCCCACGAGATATCTAAAAGCTTGCAATCTCAATTTTACTATGTGTAATCCTTTTGATATGCGTTGTGAATATATTTTATTCTCCAGTGCATATCCTCTTAAACTTGTCTCTGTGTTATAAAGTGTTGTCTCTTTGAGTGCATCTTTTGTATTTTTTTCTTATATTGGAAAAAAATGTTACTATCTGTGTACAACTTATGCAGAGAGAAATGGTCTCGCTTTTAGTGCACTTGGGAGTTAATCTTTTATTTACATTGTTGTAAAAACACAGGGGTGTAGTTGTCTTGTGGTCCTTTTCATGCATGCTGTTATTGGAACAAGGGAAATATCACTTAGTTATAATCTCAGATGAGAGGAAAGAAAACCTGCACCAAATAACCAAGGGTTTAGCAGGACGTGCCTTCTCCGTCTGCATTATACCCCTGTTGTGGGTGTCTAGGCTAATAATTTAGGTCTGGGAATTTGCCAACAACATTCTTACTGCTTGACTTAGTACATGAGTGTTCTTGAAGTCAATTTACATGAGTGTTCTTGAAGTCAATGCACTTCTTATGATGGTTGAATTTGGTGGGATGGAGAACAGTGTTCACTAATCATCTGTTCTTATATTCTAGTTTTGAGATGTTGGGTAACTGCCCACTAGATGATTCCTACCATGTATTAGTCAAAGACTTACAAGCTTTTCTTTTATGAGTATTTTACCTTTTATGTTCGTGATTGGTACTGCTGGAATAGATCTTCTAGATACACCCCAGTGGGGACAAACACATGATGATGATGATGATGATGATGATGATGATGATGATGATGATGATGATAATGATGGTGATGGTGAGGATGATGCAAGAGGAGATGACTGATCTGGTAGCTAGTCTTCTGCCATTTGTCAGTGGTAATTACCTAATGCTGTTTGTAACTATGGAGAAGAGATTTATGAAGTGTTTACATGAGGCTATTGTCTCAGAGATTCGGAACATGTTGTGACAGCGGTACTATCAAGATGTTTGGATATTTAGGAGGTGAATAACCTCTTAGGAAGCTCCAGTGCCGGTCCCGAAAGGATGTGCATATTGAGTAGATACCTCACTCACTTTTGGAGTGAGGCAAAACTCTACAGTAGGCGACAAGTGCTAGGAACCCGGAAACACCTTCCTTCTTCTTCCTTTTTGTTTCCTTTATTTTTATTAGGATACATTGTTACCAAATTATGGGTTTTATTACTAATGTATATCGACCCAGGTTGTTTCTTTATTATGTAGGCGCTGAGAGATGCAGGTGGAGTATTTACCCTGGATTTATAGTCAGCATGCGTGTAACTAGAAGTGGGAAACTGGGATAACAGCCCACCATAATATGGATCTACTATAGTGTTAAGTGCTAATAATGACTGCCGCGCACACTGAACCTGTATGTCAGTGCCTGGGTACCTATTGGACTTTGCCTATGTTGAAGTGGATTCCCTACATCTGGGAACCTCCGGACAGTGCTCAACTATACATTGTATTCGAGAGCCATGGGATCTGCCTGGCCCATTTTTGATTCAGAGCGATACCCTATTTACTGACCAATTCCGGATTCTCAAGTCCAACTGGCATATACAAGAGGCTCATTGATAGTCCGGGGTTCAATAGCAAATTAACAGTATGGATTCACCGACTATTTTTGCGAACTTCCAGCTTCTTTGAATCTCATCATCCAGCATTTCCCAGCCATAGGCAATCAAGCACATGTGCATGCATGCAGTGTATGCGAGGGAGTGTGTATTTGTGTTATTGGTTGTGTGCATAACTGTGAGAGTTTGTGCAAATGATGTAAGTATGTAATGCATGTGTGTGTGTGTGTGTGTGTGTGTGTGTGTGTGTGTGTGTTTATTAATGTGCACGTGTGTGTGTCTGCCTGACTCATAACATGGCAATATGAATTGTTTATATTTACAAATCTACTTGACAATGTTTTTTTTTCTATGGGAATGTAACATGCACAATTAATGAACGAAAGATGAGTGATTGGAAAGGCCGAATGTAAGACGGGCCTGCGTGTCCAATTTGTGACCCTTTGAAAATGAAGTTCGTTCGTTCATTTGTTCGTTCGTTCCTAGTCTGCTTCACTGTTCTTCTCGATAATGACTATACTGGTCAGTGGCTGAAGCCATTATCTCTGTAAAGACAGAGTCTTCGGTCACAGATCATTACTCTATTCGTGTAATATACCGAACCATGTTCGCCCTTGCTTATCGGCATGGCACATGGTGATTAATTGTAATGATGGTGGTGGTGGTAGTGGTGGTGGTGGTGATGATGATGATGATGATGATGATGATGATGATGATGATGATGATGATGATGATGATGATGATGATGATGATGATGATGATGATGATGATGATGATGATGAACTTTGCAAATATCTTTCTAGGTAACGGAAGCTGGGGCTACGGCTGCGCAGTAGCCGGCAGACTTGGTGTCTATTCTGACTTCATTGAGCTGAAAGACTGGATGAACGGTGTCATCAACGCTTAACTTGATCAAGATGGGGCTAGCAAATATGATGCCAATAACTGGTCGTGAACTCTATTGGATAAGAATTATCATCAACCAAACTATTACAACTTTGCCTTAATTCACAATGATTTTAATTTGACTCATGGCTTCATTTGACGCCATATTAACCACTGGCATATAAATATGTGAAAAAACCTGTACAACAGTATTATGTTTTTTTTTTGCAATCCTATTTACAGGACGCTTCCTGGCCTAGAGGTTAGCGACTTTTCTCCGCAATCTCGTATACTCTCGTATGTAACGTGGCGACGGTGAGAATCAGCAGTGGTTCGAATCGCGTCGGTAACTTACGGGGTATGTGAGCCGGCCGCTCAGAAATCAATGGCAAACTACTGAGAGTAATCTTGCCAAGAAATCAACAATCAGCTGAAAGATGCTGATGTTGACAGCAATGTCCTGTATAGAATATGCAAACAATTAATTTTTTTAATTTACAGGACATCGCTGTCAACTGTCTACTGTTGTATATCTCTTGGCAAGTTTACGTTCAATAGTTTGCTATTGCTTTCTGAACGACCAGCTCCCATACCAACTCGTTAAAACCCAGCATGACAGGGTCTGCTGCCAAATCGGTCACAGCTGTGTTTCGAACGCAGGTAAGCGGAATTACGAACCGCGTCCGTAACGCCTTTGCCACGGAGTTCGGCACAACAGTATTTACGATAATAAGAATGTAATAGCTCAAAAAAAAGACTACTCTGTAACAGAACTATGCGTAAGCAAAGATCTGAATACAGCATCTAATTTTCCAACTTGATGCCGTGTTTGTTTGTTTCTTTGTTTATATGCAAAATAAAATGTGTTCATATGAATCTTCTTCTGCCCTGTATGCCCCATTAGAGCATGCCCCCTCAACCTACTCGCACCAAGTCGTCCTTTCTTTTGCCGTCTCCTGCAGTTCTACTCATGGCCTCCCCTTATTAAACATCTTTATCGCCAATTCTCTTCTCCGTGTGTTCTTTTTGGAAATTCCATGTGTCCTGTGGACTCCAGACTATAACATCCTTCTTCTTCTTCTTCTTCTTCTTCTTCTTCTTCTTCTTCTTCTTCTTCTTCTTCTTCTTCTGCGTTCATCCGGAGTCTTTTTTCGAATGTGATTGCGTTGTGCCTGTTTACAGCGGAGCTGCGATACTACGCCTTTAGGCCGACACATCTGACTTCTGCTAGCGTTTGTTGGCCGGGTTAACCTTCCTGGGGTAACATCTTTCTAGTTACACTATTCTCGGGCGTTCTCAAAGTGTGCTCTGTCCCACACCAACATATTCTCTTTATCTGTTGATTCACTGATATCTGTTTAGTTCTCTTCATTTTATTGTTCATGTTGTTGTTGCGCTCGTTCGCTTTGAAGTCAAGCGTCGTCCAAAAACATGCTACTACTTCTAGTAAATTGGACTGATTTTTGCGTGTGAATTAACGTTCCCTACTATCAGTGTCTTCCGCCTCAAGCGAACCCACTCCGACTTCAGAGTTACATATAATTTACATCCCCAAGACAAGGACGAGAAGTCAATATTTGTGTCCAATTTCTATTCATGAGCTCCACTCTGGTGATTCTGCCTTACCATTTTAGTCCTTCTATTCTACGCAGACACAAATTAGTGACTGTCTGTAGTTTATTGGTAATTGATATATCCCTCTTGTGTATTTCTGATCCATATAACAGCACTTATTTAATGCTAGGGTTGAATATTCTAAGTTAGGTGATGATTTAAATTTCTGTTGACTTGTTACATGAATTATCAACATAAGAATCAACGCTGGAATAAAAGCTCGGAGGTAACAAGTCTCCAATGCCCCCTGTACAGCGTCTTCATGGTTCACACATACTAGGGATCTTCCAGCCCATCATTTGATGCCGCCCGCCCACATGTAACGCTGTCTTCCTCTTGTACGCCTCCATCCACGTTTCTCCCATTACATCCTTTAACAAGATTATCTAAAAATGTAATAACATGTCCTTTACAGGTCGTCGCAATCAACTGCAGAATTTCTATGTTGTCTGTGATTTTCTAGGCAATATTACATTCAGTAGTTTGCCATTGATTTCTGAACGGCCGACGTTCACACAATTGTGAAAATCAACACACAGAGGCCTACTTCCAAATCGCATGCGGCGGACTTCGAATCCGGTATGTCGGGATTGTGAAACTGCGTTCTCTACTCCCTAGAAACAGACGCTGACATCTGCGTACACATAAAGGGTGTATTTTTAATGACTGTGCAGTTTTTGAAAATATTGCCGCTTCAGGTTTTGTATTTTTACTGTGGAGTTCCTGCAAAATAATAGGTAAGTACAAAACTTGAAAAGGCAATATTTTCAAAAACTGCAGTCATTAAAAATAAACCCTGTATTATGAAGGGGAAAAAAAGATATGAGACAATTCATCATCAGTTTACATATCATCAACAACGTAAGATATTTTAATAACGAAGGCACAAAAAATAGATTGATCGATTTATTGCCTAATATATTTCTTTACATCTCATTAAGTTTATACTGTAGAAATCACATAACAAGCTAAAGCAATAAGATAAATTCTGAAATCTGAAATATACAACACATATTCACAGTAATTTGAATTGTCTACCACGGTGCCAAACAAACAGTAGACTTCGACCAAACATGGTACACAGTCAAATTAACAAGTACTTGGTGTATTTTTAATGAATGTGCAGTGTTTGAAAACATTGCTGGTCTAAGTTTTATATTTACCTATTATGTTGCATGGATTTCACAGAGAGTAAATACAAAACTTGGACCGGCAATATTTTCAGTCACTGCACAGACATTAAAAATGCACCCTATATTATAGTGTAAATTTCGTGAGGGCTGGTCTGGTTTGCATGATCTCGTCTCCATGGCGAAGTGGTCAAGCCGTCTAATTCGGGCTTCGAAGGTTGTGGGTTCGATTCCGGGCCTCGTCCTTCGGTTCATGAGTGCATTTTCTCGGAGATTCCTGAGGGTCGTCGCTGGAGCTACGGTGGTGTGCTATGTGCGATGCTTTCCACGCTGCGGAAAAAGACTGAGCCATATGGGATAAAACCCCATTGCAATGAAGTCAACCCTGTCGACTTTTAAGCGACTTTTTAAGAGACTGGTTCGCAAGATCAGTCCCGCGTCTAGTGTTCGTTGTCACGGATGGCTGTATAGGTGCACCCAATTGGCGCAAGTTAGCGAGGCAGGCGTTTCGAGAATGTGACCGTAGCGCGAAGCCAGAGTCGTGGTTTGAGCGGGCGCGAGAGCAATTTTTGTACGACCGTTCGACAGTCTCGATAATCACCAAATCTCTCTCTCGATGAGTAGTAGGCCTGCAGTCAGTAGGCCGGCATAGCTTTTCGGTCAGTCCTGCCTGGCGTAGCTTGAAAGCTCGTCGTAGCGTCCAGTGGTTTTGCATGTATCACGAGGTACCGAGGGAGTGCGCTGTGCGATTGCTACTCTTGGCCTGCGTGTGCGTGAATAGTCCGTCTGTGCGATAGATATCTAGTTGATCCTGCCAGTAGTTATAAGCTTGTCTCAAAGATTAAGCCATGTCTAAATTAACACTGTCTCACGATGAAACCGCGAATGGCTCAATAAATCAGTCGAGGTTCCATAGATGACACGATCCTACGTGGATAACTGTGGCACATCAATGACTAATACATGCTTACCAAACTCCGACCCTCGTTTAAAAAGCGCTTTTATTGGTTCAAAACTAATCGTCGTGGCCCTTCGCGGGGTGCGGCGTTCCCACTGGTGACTCTGGATAACTTTGTGATGATCGCATGGTCTTACGTGCCAGCGACGCATCTTTCAAATGCCTGCTCTATCAAATGCTGATGGTACGTGACATGCCTACCATGTTTGTAATGGGTAACGGGGAATCAGGTTTCGATTCCGGAGAGAGAGCATGAGAAACGGCTACCACATCCAAGGAAGGCAGCAGGCGGGCAACTTACCCAGACCCGGCACGGGGAAGTAGTGACGAAAAATAACAATATGGGACTCCATCGAGGCCCCGTAATTGGGATGAGTACACTTGAAATCATTTAACGAGGATCTATTGGAGGGCAAGTATTTTGCCAGCAGCCGCGGTAATTCCAGCTCCAATAGAGTATATTAAAGTGTTGCAGTTAAAAGGCTTCTAGTTGGATCTTAGGTGCAGGCGGTCGGTCCGGCTCGCGCCGGTTCACTGCCCGTTGTTCCTGCCCTACCGTCTGCTGGCTCTCTCCCGTAGGTGATCTTTGCTGAGCGTCCCGGGTAGCCGGCGCGTTTACTTTGGAAAAAAATTAGAGTGTTCAAAGCAGGCATCGGCTTCCTGAATAATGGTGCATGGATAATGGAATAGGACCTTAGTTATACTTTGTTCGTTTTCGGAAATAGAATTAATGATTAACAGGGACAAACCGGCGCATTCGTATTGCAGCTTTAGAGGTGAAATTCTTGGATCGCCGCAAGACGAGCTACTGCGAAAGCATTTGTCAAGAATGTTTTCATTAATCAAGAATGAAATTCAGAGGCGCGAAGACGACCAGATACAATCATAGTTCTGACCATAAACAATGCCGACTAGCAACCTCAGTGGTAAAGTGAAGGGAAGTGGAATATACATTGGCTAGTAAGGCCATTGCATATAATGTCCGAATCATTTGTAAGGTGCCACTACACGATTGGTCCAGACACTTGATCTACGGCTCTCAGCTGAGGGGTATGACTGAACGCCTCTAAGTCAATGTCTACCGGATGTGAGGGCCTGGCCGTTACTCACCCTCTGCTGCATGGAGGTGAGATGCTGAGCTGACAGTATCTGCATTTCGTGGAATATCCTAACCTAAAGCTCGCTGAGTGGATGTTGTCTGCAGACTGACCGCTCCTGGTTTGCGTGGCTAGCGGCCAGTAGCTAACGAGATGCCCAATATACGGAAGTGAGGAAGTGAAGCAGCCATGCGCAGGTCGTGACGATTCCTTGGGTCAGCCCAGTACCAGAGCGCTAAGTGTTGGCTCTGCAATTATGGAAGCCTCCTTGGATGGTGGGGAATGCCCATGATGTGCCTTTGCCTTCCCTTGAGGGTTGACCGTGATATCGTTGGCCGTTCTATATTGACCAGCTGGTATGTGGACGACACCACAACAGGGAGAGCCGAAATGTCCCTCGAAACACCCGGGAAGGTTAACCCGGTCAACAAACATCCGCAGAAGTCGGACGTGTCGGCCTATGGGCGCAAATAAACCTGGTACAGCGGTAGTACGTCCGAAAAACACTCCGGATGAACGCTGACGATGTAAATTTCCATTCTCTGAGGTTTACAATTGCGGAAGATACCGCGAAACGAAACAAATAACTCGATGACCCTAGTATGGCAGTATATCGTCCTTCTGTCAAAATGGAAGGCAACGTTTAGCGATATATTATCCATCTGTACTGAATCAGTTAAAGTGACTATCGTGTCTTTATGTTTGCACACAATATAAGATGCGTGTACTACATTGTACTGACTGCAGGCAATGAACAGGATCTGCAGCATTTAGTCGATGTGGTTTTTGTACACTGTGAGCAACTGGGGTTAGAAGAAAATTATAGGACAGCGGAAGTTATGGTCATCTCAAAGAAGAAAGATATACAACAATGTAAAATCCAAATAAATGGGATATTTTTAGGCATATATACAATGGAGATGACTACGACGGAGACCTGATTTCATTAGTAGTTATCAAATATAGAAAGCAAGGGAATACAAGTAGTATAGTATGCGCATTTGCCACCTCAAAAGGGGAGCCATCTCCCCAATTTTTCTCTCTATAGCTCTATGTGACGTCATCTGGCTCCCCCTGAAATCGACTCCCCATTCTTCAAAGGGGTATAACTCATATTTGGTCTTATTACATCCCTTTAAAAGCCGGTGATCGGTGAGTGTGCGGGTGGGTGGAGGCGACCGGGTGTGTGCGTGCGTGCGTGTGCGTGCGTGATCGGGTACATGGTGCGCGGGCGGTCGGTGTTCGAATCCAAGCGAAAAATCGGTTGGGGTGGAGTCATGGTGGCCGAGTTGTCTATCGGGCATGAGGTGTGGGATTATTGGTGATATGTAATGGTTAGGAGTACGATGCTCTTCCACGGGGTGGCGTCGTGGCTAAACCGGGAGGTTGGGAAAGATTTGTTTAAATGGTGCTTCATTTTTAAGAGGCCGGGCAGTGGGGTGGAGTCATGGTGGGTGAACTGTCTATCGGGCTTGAGGTGTGGGATTATTGGTGGTGTTGTACGGTGATCATGCGCGCGTATGTGTGTGTGTGTGAGTGGTGTGTTAGGGTTACAGTACTCGTCCACACGAAGGGAAGGTGGAATGCGTGTAAGACGGGTCTTCGTTGTTAAGGAGGTGGTTATATGGTCTGCAGAGACTATTAGTGGTCTATAAAACTATCATCATACAAAGGTCACAGAGATTCAGCGGTTGTATTAGGGTTACAGTGCTCGTCCTCACGGTGGGGAAGGTGAAGTGGGTGTAAGCCGGATTTTCGTTGTTAAGGAGGTGGTTATATGGTCTGTAGAGACTATTAGTGTCATCATCAAACAAGGGTCACAGATCGTCAGCGTTTGTGTTAGGATTACAGTGCTCGTCCACATGGTGGCGAAGTGACTGGGGTGGTTGAAGGATAGAGTATCAAGAGTATGTGTAAAGGTGGTGACGTGGATATGATAGGTGCTCTATGTCTATTTTGTCATACCTCGAAGTACACTAGTTGCTGCAGTGAGATGTCGTATGGAGGTGACAGGTTCGAATCCCGGTAAGTTACCAGGTTAAATACCTATTCAGCGTACCAGCTGTATCTCATTTAAGCTAAATTAGGGGACAATACCACTTGTCGCTAATGCTCAAAAAGCGTCGTCTGGGCTGTTATCTGTAGCAAGAAAAGGCCAGTCTTCTTACCCCGTAAGTTACCAGCAGTAGTACCAACACTGACACAGTCTCGTGTGGCGTGGAGACATTTGTTGAGATACGCCTCTTTAGATTCATTTGTGGTCCACTATCACCACCTTCCCGGTCCTGCTTCGCCTTACTTTTTTATTATACAAACAATTCTGCTCCCTAGTCTTTTTACAATTTGGTAAGCACGGATTACAGATCGGGTCAACCTTGTCGCCACATTGTGTTACAAGGGCATTGCGTGATACGTGTAATGACGCACGTAAATTCTACGTGATCGACCTTGCTATTTGAATGGGCAGTATTTTGTACCAAGTTAAATCTCTATTCAGTGTCCCGGGTGCGTGTTATTTAAGCCGGATTAGGGGACAATAGCAATTGTAGTTAATACTCAAAGTGTCCCCCTGCGTTGTTAAGCACACATACAGACAAGAAAGACACACAATGGAACAAATAGACAATGAAACACAAAGATACAGAGACTATGAACAACACAACCTTCCTGTTAACGAACGCGGATGCCTGAGAAAATTCCTATCATCACTACTATTACTACCATAGGTTGGCGGGTCCCTACGTCATCGACGTCATATGTAAAAGTCATTAAGTGGCCGGGTGGTGATGTGAAGAAGTGATTCATTGGTCGCACGGAGGCGGGCGGGTGGTTGTGTGTGTGTGTGTGAAAAAAGCATAGCGTTGTCTACAAAACGCCATGTCAGCCCTGTAGTGCCGTGTGCACAAGGCGGATAGTGTATAAAATAGATGGCGTCTCTTGTGAGCAGCTACTCTTTACCAGCCGTTCGTGTTACAGCAAATATTTCACTATTGTTCACGTTTTGACTAGGCTAACCGACAACCTTCGCCACAGAGTTATTTGTGAAACAGCTGATGTGACAAACAGTACTAATATAACAGTGCTCGCTTACCGTTGTTCGTGTAGTGACATGGTTCAATCTTTTATGTCGGTATCTGATTTTTGATAAACGGTGAAACATATATTGTTTTGTATTGAGACCAGTGCTTATTGAGAAGCAGTCCTCATATTGCTTGTGTATACACCAGAACTTTTTGTAGTTTTACAAGCGAAAGCGTGGAAGTTCCGTCAGTGCTTTGTAAAACTTGACAGTACAGAACAACACAGTTGTGTGAATTATTCATATACAAGCAATATTAGCAGTACGTTTTGTTCTATAATATGGCCAGTACGAGCAAATCTACTTTCATGTGTTCAGTGTGCGACAAATCCTTTTGTGATAAGTACAAGTTCACTCGCCACATTCGGACTATTCGCACCCATGAGGATCAAGTAACCTTATGTCATATCTGTGGACAACTTTTCAACAGAAAAGACAATCTACAACGACACATACGAACACAACATCAGGCACCTACGATTACACCAGAATCAATTCTCACGCCGGCGACGAAAGAAACACCACACCAGAGGACAGCACCACATGTATATTTACGGCATCCTCGTAGTGTAACTCAATTAGCAGACGACCACTGTGCCACTTGTGACCAAGCCTTCAATGATAAGCTTACCCACCGCAGTGGAACCATTCATAATGATCAAATATATATCTGTCAGTTACGTGATAAGTTGTACAATACGAACCTACAACGTTACTTACGAACACATCACCATACATCAGAATCACGAGAAAGGACGACACCCTTAGCCACCCAATACAAGGACCTGACAACACGTCCACATGCACTCATAGTAGCAGAGGATATTCAACCAAATGATAGGGACAGCTTGGCAGCCCTTAAGGCGTACTGCAAGGATCTGTCGATCATGCTACCCAAACAGGTAGTAGTATTAGAAAAAAGTGACGACCACCGCTACCGGGTGATTTTGGCATGACACCTTCATAACAGGAAGTATTCGGATATCTTGGGATGCTGGTTCAACTCTCATGTGTATCTTCATTCTGGATCCTAAACAAATAAGGTATGTGTGATGAAGATACACATGAGAGTTGAACCAGCATCCCAAGATATCCGAATACTTCCTTTTATGAAGGTGTCATACCAAAACCACCCGGTAGCGGTGGTCGTCACTTTTTTCTAATACTACTACCTGTTTGGGTAGCATGATCGACAGATCCTTGCAGTACGCCTTAAGGGCTGCCAAGCTGTCCCTATCATTTGGTTGAATATCCTCTGCTACTATGAGTGCATGTGGACGTGTTGTCAGGTCCTTGTATTGGGTGTCTAAGGGTGTCGTCCTTTCTCGTGATTCTGATGTATGGTGATGTGTTCGTAAGTAACGTTCTGGGTTCGTATTGTACAACTTATCACGTAACTGACAGGTATATATTTGATCATTATAAATGGTTCCACTGCGGTGGGTAAGCTTATAATTGAAGGCTTGGTCACAAGTGGCACAGTGGTCGTCTGCTAATTGAGTTACACTACGAGGATGCCGTAAATATACATGTGGTGCTGTCCTCTGGTGTGGTGTTTCTTTCGTCGCCGGCGTGGGAATTGATTCTGGTGTAATCGTAGGTGCCTGATGTTGTGTTCGTATGTGTCGTTGTAGATTGTCTTTTCTGTTAAAAAGTTGTCCACAGATATGACATAAGGTTACTTGATCCTCATGGGTGTGAATAGTCCGAATGTGGCGAGTGAACTTGTACTTATCACAAAAGGATTTGTCGCACACTGAACACATGAAAGTAGATTTGCTCGTACTGGCCATATTATAGAACAAAACGTACTGCTAATATTGCTTGTATATGAATAATTCACACAACTGTGTTGTTCTGTACTGTCAAGTTTTACAAAGCACTGACGGAACTTCCACGCTTTCGCTTGTAAAACTACAAAAAGTTCTGGTGTATACACAAGCAATATGAGGACTGCTTCTCAATAAGCACTGGTCTCAATACAAAACAATATATGTTTCACCGTTTATCAAAAATCAGATACCGACATCAAAGATTGAACCATGTCACTACACGAACAATGGTAAGCGAGCACTGTTATATTAGTACTGTTTGTCACATCAGCTGTTTCACAAATAACTCTGTGGCGAAGGTT
This sequence comes from Cepaea nemoralis, assembly GCA_014155875.1. Taxonomy (NCBI): domain Eukaryota; kingdom Metazoa; phylum Mollusca; class Gastropoda; order Stylommatophora; family Helicidae; genus Cepaea; species Cepaea nemoralis. Next base: position 27,664 of record JACEFZ010000850.1, read on the forward strand.
GTCGGTTAGCCTAGTCAAAACGTGAACAATAGTGAAATATTTGCTGTAACACGAACGGCTGGTAAAGAGTAGCTGCTCACAAGAGACGCCATCTATTTTATACACTATCCGCCTTGTGCACACGGCACTACAGGGCTGACGTGGCGTTTTGTAGACAACGCTATGCTTTTTTCACACACACACAACCACCCGCCAGCCTCCATGCGACCAATGAATCACTTCTTCACATCACCACCCGCCCACTTAATGACTTTTACAAATGACGTCGATGACGTAGGGACCCGCCAACCTATGGTAGTAATAGTAGTGATGATAGGAATTTTCTCGGGCATCCGCGTTCGTTAACAGGAAGGTTGTGTTGTTCATAGTCTCTGTATCTTTGTGTTTCATTGTCTATTTGTTCCATTGTGTGTCTTTCTTGTCTGTATGTGTGCTTAACAACGCAGGGGGACACTTTGAGTATTAACTACAATTGCTATTGTCCCCTAATCCGGCTTAAATAACACGCACCCGGGACACTGAATAGAGATTTAACCTGGTACAAAATACTGCCCATACAAATGGCAAGGGCGATCACGTAGAATTTACGTGCGTCATTACACGTATCACGCGCTGACCTTGTAACACGATGTGGCGACAAGGTTGACCCGATTTGTAATCCGTGCTTACCAAATTGTAAAAAGACTAGGGAGCAGAATTGTTTGTATAATAAAAAAGTAAGGCGAAGCAGGACCGGGAAGGTGGTGATAGTGATGGACCACGAATGAATCTAAAGAGGCGTATCTCAACAAATGTCTCCACGCCACACGAGACTGTGTCAGTGTTGGTACTACTGCTGGTAAAAATTAGACATCGGAACTATGCGCATGAAAGTTACCATTTATACAAACCTTAATCGTTGGGTGTTGTATTTCCTCTGTTGAACCAGATGAACAGCTTCGGAAACCGGCAGTGGGATATGTTTCATTCCACAAAACATTAATTTTCTTGAGAGACTCAGAGGCTGGACCATGACTACTAGGTAGAAGGTCAATATTTTCGTCTGAAGAAACATCATTAAGCAAATCAAAGGTTGTCTCTTGCAGGTTTATTGCTGCCTGACTGCTAGAAGTAGGTTTCTGGTAGAACAAAATGGCTGTAGGTGAAAGAGGAGGCAAACAATTTCTTTCGTTGGCCAGAGTTGTAATCCATGTTTTCGTTTCTTCTCTTTGACGTTTCTTTGTCTTTTTTGGAAGAAGACTGGCCTTTTCTTGCTACAGATAACAGCCCAGACGACGCTTTTTGAGTATTAGCGACAAGTGGTATTGTCCCCTAATTTAGCTTAAATGAGATACAGCTGGTACGCTGAATAGGTATTTAACCTGGTAACTTACCGGTATTCGAACCTGTCACCTCCATACGACATCTCACTGCAGCAACTAGTGTACTTCGAGATATGACGAAATAGACATAGAGCACCTATCATATCCACGTCACCACCTTTACACATACTCTTGATACTCTATCCTTCAACCACTCCAGTCACTTCGCCACCGTGTGGACGAGCACTGTAATCCTAACACAAACGCTGACGATCTGTGACCCTTGTTTGATGATGACACTAATAGTCTCTACAGACCATATAACCACCTCCTTAACAACGAAAATCCGGCTTACACCCACTTCACCTTCCCCACCGTGAGGACGAGCACTGTAACCCTAATACAACCGCTGAATCTCTGTGACCCTTGTATGATGATAGTTTTATAGACCACTAATAGTCTCTGCAGACCATATAACCACCTCCTTAACAACGAAGACCCGTCTTACACCCATTCCACCTTCCCTTCGTGTGGACGAGTACTGTAACCCTAACACACCACTCACACACACACACATACGCGCGCATGATCACCGTACAACACCACCAATAATCCCACACCTCAAGCCCGATAGACAGTTCACCCACCATGACTCCACCCCACTGCCCGGCCTCTTAACAATGAAGCACCATTTAAAAAAATCTTTCCCAACCTCCCGGTTTAGCCACGACGCCACCCCGTGGAAGAGCATCGTACTCCTAACCATTACATATCACCAATAATCCCACACCTCATGCCCGATAGACAACTCGGGCACCATGACTCCACCCCAACCGATTTTTCGCTTGGATTCGAACACCGACCGCCCGCGCACCATGTACCCGATCACGCACGCACACGCACGCACGCACACACCCGGTCTCCCCCACCCACCCGCACACTCACCGATCACCGGCTTTTAAAGGGATGTAATAAGACCAAATATGAGTTATACCCCTTTGAAGAATGGGGAGTCGATTTCAGGGGGAGCCAGATGACGTCACATAGAGCTATAGAGAGAAAAATTGGGGAGATGGCTCCCCTTTTTGAGGTGGCAAATGCGCATACTATACTACTAATACATTACTCGATGACTGGGATTCACTGGGAAGATAAGACCATAAATAGTTATAATACCGAACCATTTAACTTGCTGTTTTCTAATGAAATCTTTCGCTGCTATTGCCCCACTTTAGTCCTGATTTCTTCTTCTTCTTCTGCGTTCATCCGGAGTTTTTTTTCCGGATGTGATTGCGTTGTGCCTGTTTACAGCAGAGCTGCGTTCCTGCGCCGTTAGGCCGACACATCCGACTTCTGCGGGCATTTGTTGACCGGGTTAACATTCCCGGGAGTCCTGATTTGATCATTTATGATTCTCTCTGTTCTTGATACTTTGGAAGATTGGGCGATTCAAATCCTAAGTCTGGTGCATTAGAACTCATATTGCGTGATTCCCGAACAGTACTTGATTGTCACTATCTGAGAGACGTTTCCCTGACCAACTATCATGTTTACGGTAACTGCTGCAAGGCCCTTCTTCTCCTATTCAAGTGCAGAAACCAGCGGGGTGTACAAGACCAGTACTGAAACTCTACATCTTCAGAGAGGTGTATGAGAACGCAACCAGGGCATTGATTAGCACAGCCAAGTTGGACAGACTGGGATTAAGCTGAGGCTGGTAATATTTCACCCCCAGGTTTTAGGTACTTCACTGTCAACACACAATGTCAACCAATGCCCAGTGGGAAGTCTGATCCATACACAAGTACTGATCTGACATTGGGGCTGAATATTCTAACTTCAATACTGATTTGATTTTCCGTTGTCTTCCACGCGTGCGCTAAATAATCTGCTAATTAACACACTCGTAAACGTGACAGATCATCAGGAGATATATGAATTACGACATTTACAATACATTTACGAATAGCAGATGTGGGCGCCCGAATCTCTATATTCAAATAAGCTTTATACGAATTAGCCATCACCGCGTTGTAACAGCTGTTGACACAGCGCGGAAAATCAATAGATGTTTCAGCGTCAAAGTCTGCTGTAGCTTTGTTAATCGTGGGCAAATAAAGACATGGACTGTTTTGTCAACGTTTCACCCGTTCTACACCAGGCATTTCACCGTGTGTTCAATAGTTATTTCATAGATCACAGACGTGTCGGAAAGACATGACTCTAAAAGTTACACAATGTGAAGCGGTATCTGTGGCTAAGAGGTTAGTGAACGCTGCTTCACAATTAACCCATATACGGGGTCGAGGGTTCCCATAGACATTTCGGCAGCAAATCGCTTTGCGTCGATTTTGATATGTATGCGCATTCGGACAGCAATGGCAAACTAGTGAAAATAAAATTGCATACTAAATCGCAAACAATGAATACATGATGGATTTGGTTGCAACGCCTCATTAAAAAAAGGGACATGCTACTAAATTTTATTTAACTTTAACACAATATGAAATAGAAAAAGTATGAAATAACAAATGACACTATTTCAATTTAACACAATTTGAAATAGCAAATGTATGAAATAACAATGGACACTATTTAATTTTAACACAATATGAACTAAACTAAACTAAACAATTTAACTATGGACACTTGTTAACTTTAACACAATATGAACTAAATTAAACTAAATTAAACAATTTAACTATGGACACTATTTAACTTTAACACAATATAAACTAAACTAAACTAAACAATATGAAATAGCAAAAGTACGAAATAACAATGGACACTTTAATTAATTTTTTTTTCTTTTCAAAAGTAGCAGGAACCTGCTGTGTGAATGTAAAGTGTTATGGCCATCATATTTGTGAAGACCTGAGTGCACAGAATGACCATCATATTTGTGAATGCCTAAGTGCACAGAATGACCATCATATTTGTGAAGGCCTGTGTGCACAGAATGACCATCATATTTGTGAAGGCCTGAGTGCACAGAATGACCATCATATTTGTGAAGGCCGCATCGCAGCCAAACCCCGCTTGGCCTTTGTTATCACCTGGTCTATGTGCTCATTATAAGCAAGGCTTCGATCAAACCGTATCCCCAGGTAATTCATTGCCTGCGTTCTTTCCACCGTCTCTGAACACAGCTTTACAGTTGGTGTTGGAGTGTTGACAATATGATTATTCAACGAGAACCAAGTCACTATTGCCTTTGTTGGGTTGACCATTGCCCCAGCTTCATCACACCAAGTACTTATGCGATTGAGTTCGGTTTGTAGTTCCACAGCAACCTGCTCTCTATCCTTACCCTGACGATACACTAAAACATATAAAGCATATGACAATGTCCTGCCAGGTCCAGTGATCTGCTCACTGGTGATTCTCACTGTGTAGGCGTTGAACAGTACGGGAGATAATGGTGATCCTGGTAGGCCAGGATATATTGTTGTTGGTTCCGAAGTCCAACTGCCACATCTTCTTCTTCTGCGTTCATCCGGAGTTTTTTTTTTCTTCCGGATGTGATTGCGTTGTGCCTGTTTACAGCAGAGCTGCGTTCTTGCGCCGTTAGGCCGACACATCCGACTTCTGCGGGCATTTGTTGACCGAGTTAACCTTCCCGGCTGCCACATCTAAAAACTACTTTCCGTTGGATGAGGGCTGCAGCGATCCAACTAAGGAGGAATGGACTTACTTTTAGTTCAAGAAGCTGAAGCATTAAAAAATCCAATGGTATTCTGTTGTATGCGTCCTCAAGATCAATCGCTGCAGCAAAGGTTTCAATGCCTGAGTGGAAACCTTCATAAACATCATGGGCAAAGACTGCTGCATTGGTCCAGGTTTCTCTTTTTGGACGGTACCCACCCAGGGTAGGTGGGAAAACACCTTGCCTCTCTAGCTGGCTTGATATTTTCCTGGCAATTACCTTCTCCAGCAGCTTGCCTATTGTATTCTGCATGGTTATATTTCGATATCCCTGAATATTTGTGTGGTCTTTGTCAGGTTTCGGCAAGGGAATCAGATAGCTGTGTAACCACTCCTCCTTGATGCTAGCACTCTCTATACTGTTGTTGTACATGTCTGCTGGTTTCTCTAGCTCATTGTCGGTACACCTATTGATGTCGTCGTATCTTATGCCATCAGGCCCTGGAGCGCTGTTTTTTTATCGTCGAAGTACAGCCTTGATTTCTTTCACTGTCACTGTGCCTTCATCCGAAGTGTTCTGGGCCTTGCACCTGTTTGAGGTGACCTCCTTGGCCAGATTTCGGCCTCCCATGTCTGTCTGGTTGCTCTGCTCTAGGATAGCGTTCGAAGAGGGCTTTGCCCTTGTCCTCGTCCAGTCCTCTGCCAGATGAGGTCAGCACCTTGGAAGTCAGAAATGCTCTTATTCTTGACTACACCACTCATGCTTTTATGTAGTCGCCAGAACAATTTCAGTGACTTGTCTGTGCTTACTCTTTGACACACCTCTGCCCATTTTTCGCTTTTAACCTCCTTGACCAGGTTTTTGAAATAGCTTACTTTTGTGTGCATGTCTCTTTCTAAGTGCATGCAGGGATTAGGATGACCAGCTCTGTTCTTCTTGGCATTCTGCCATCTCCTTACAGCACTACGCAACAACAATAATAAACATGAAGTTAACTGTGACACAATTTGTGCGGCTTAACGTATTTACTATCAGTATTTTATACCATTGCCGGTCTCCCTGGTCGAGGAGGTCAGCAGCTTTCTCCGTAACCCCGAATACTCTCGTGGTTGACGTGAGCGCACGAGAACTTGAAGGGGTTCGAGTCGCGCCAGTGACTTACGAGAGTATGGAGCCGGTCGCTCAGAAAGTCGTGGCGTGCTGATGAGCGTAATCTAGCCTAGGAATCAACATACAGCTGAAAGATGCTGGTGTTGACTGCAATATCCTGAAACAGGATGGAAACGCGAAAAAAAAAATTATACCATTGTGACGTAGTTTGCACAACAGCTCGGTACTGTGCGCTTTATGGCCACCCCACTAGGTGCCCTTGTCTCCGCATTAAATCTCCGAGCCCACAGAGACGAGCGACTTATGGTAGCACAGCAGCTAGCACGTTTATCTGCCGGCCCGTATGGACCACACCCCACTAGGGGG
>JACEFZ010000852.1:0-110000 GCA_014155875.1 Cepaea nemoralis
CATGCCCCCTCTCCACCTCATTCGCCTAAAACATTTGGAAGAATCCACCTTTTCAGAGTCACAATTCAGAATATTGGAGAATTGATCCCATGACCATCACAACTGCGTATTACCTTACCGTTAGGTGGTTAGCATGGCTGAATGAATAAGAATGCGTATAAGAATAAGTCCACCTTAAGACGTATCAATGGGATCTTCGGTTTATTTTTCCATGTATCCAATGTGTCTTATGGTGCGAAAAACAGTCCTTCCAATTTCTCTGTCGCTGGTAAATTGTGCATCTTATATTACAGGAAGAAAACAATACATTAATATACTGAATGTATAAATAACATGCAAATCAAATGCCACAATTAACTACTGAACGTAAACTTGACAATAAATATATACAGCAATAAAATGCTAGGGTCGACTGTGACTTATTCTGTAAAGGATATGCAACTTTCCTTTTTTTTTAAATAAAGCTTCAACTTAAATCTATGTCATCCCTGTGTGGCGCAGAGAAACTTTTGTCTGATTACATGACCACACCACATCATGCCTATCTTTTACAACCCTTTTACCCCTCCCTTCCCCGCCCATCACTAAGTACAATTTGCATCCCTACATTACGTGATCTGTGTAGTATTGGAAGACCCAGCAATTCACATCCATCCATCATGTGCTATACCGATAAGTGTGGGAACGGTAATGTTTGCCCATCTCACTCGATCAGCCACAGTCCGTGTATCAGCTCCATGTTTCCTGATCTCGACCGACTGCACGTGGCCAATATGCATTCCAGGTATTTACTTCTCGGCTTTCCCCTTGGTCCTCCAACCTTCCCTTCGATCTTAGCCAGTTGGAAACAATGTTCTCCAAAGTAATTTATTCTCATCACAGTACAAAACAATTTGACTGCCACGTCTAATGTACTCTAATCAGTTTACTGATCTTTCCATTTGTTTCTTGAAGGTCCTTGTTTCACTTGATAGTTCTGGTCTGTCCATTGGTATTCTTTGCAATTTTCCTCAGAACCACATTTCCACAGCCATCAGATGTTTTTCAGCTTGTCGCTCATTTTCCTACGCTTCACATCCATACAAAAGTACAGGTTCTATGTAGCACTCCAACTCTCTTTTTCTCGTTTCAATTGATATCTTTTTATTGGTCAGTATGTTTTCATCTGCAAAAGGCTACCATTCGCAATGGCAATTCTTGTTCTAATCTCTTCAAGGCATCTCCCATCAGATGTTATGACTGTTCCGAGATAACTGTACCGATTCACTTGCTTAAGAATATGCCCATTTACTCGTATATCACATTGTTGGTATTTCCTTCTTCCAGTGACGACCATAATCTGTGTCTTCTTACTATTCAATTCTAACCCTAGTTGTTCACTTGTGTGCAACAACCGCATCTAGTAAATATTGCAGGTCCTGTTCATTGTCTGCAATCAAGACTGTATCATCTGCCTATCTAATGTTATTGATGTATCGTCCCCCAATGTTGATTCCTTCCATACCTTCTATATTTCTGAAAATATTTTCACTGTACAGGGGAAAGATAGATCTGGAGACATTACACATACCGTCTATACATCTTCTTTTAATAGGATGAATAATGGGACCAATTCTGATGGCAGCTTGTTTTGTTTTCCAATAATATGTTGTGACAAGTCTTAAGGGTCTTTCCATCAATTTGTAGAATTTCAATCATCCTTATCATCGTTGACATGCATCATGTATCGAAAGCTTGTGTGTAGTAAAATAAAGCAAAGGATAATAGATCTTTGTTTACTTCTATAGAAACGTTCCAATTACCATTCTCAGTTATTACACAGCATTTAATCTACAAACCTCATTGTTCTTCTCCTATTTCGGGTTGTATTTTCTTCCTAAACATTTGCTTGATAATTCTCAACAAAATCTTTGTGATGTGGCTCATTATACTAATTATTCCAAGCTCTGATTTCTTCGGGATTGCAATAAATATAGAATCAGTTATACAGCAATTACAGAAATCTCCAGATCGTAATTGCGTTCAAGCATGTCTGGTGTCCTGGTCTATTCCATATTCTTCTAAGGCACTGATCATTTCTATTGTGATGCTATCTGTACCTGAGGTCTAGCCAGTTTTATATGGTTAGGAGCATTCTGAACTTCCATCTTCAAAACTGATGGTCCTTCATTATTATTCCGATGATCTGACTGGGGGGATTTTCTGAGATCGGGTTGAGCTAAGAACCAGCATCACTGCACTCAGGACATTCCCACACGCGCTCCTGTCCCCGCGTTCAACAGCCAGCTAAGAGTCACACTACTAATCGTTCCTCACCGCTATCTGATTGAAGTTCTCCTGGTCTTTTCCTCTCAGTTTTAAGATTCTACCAGAACCCTTGCCAATACCCCTAGCAATCTCATCCTTTCCACATATTGGGTTCCTCAGTCTGTTCCTCCGCCCTTTACTCCATCTCCGGTCCCACAAGCTCATGACCACCTCTCCCTTGTCCATAGGTAATCGACACCAAGAGTTGCATTCCCTGACAACCTATCAGCCTGTTCATTCCCCCGCACTCCAGCATGGCTTAGGGCAAAAAAATCCAAACAATTCTTACAATCTTTGACCTCTAAGTGAGGTGAGCCATTCCACTCGAAACATTCCTTTCTCCACTTACTAAGCATACCTTCTTGAGTCCATGATAAAGACAAGTTGTGTTGCAGTGGTCTCCTCTAACCAACGGAATGCCGCTGAGACTGCTTTCCACCTCCATTCTCATGCTGGAGGTCGTAGTCTCATATGTCATATTCTCCTTTTTCAAGAATTGACAATTAGCTTTTGCAATGAAACCCACAACTACTATGCCCAATTCCTCAACAAATGACCCACTCAGTATAGATAACTATGTCACCTGGATGTGTGTTGCTCTTGATAATCTGTTGCACCTTCAAACTCTGTGCAAGCCCGCTGCCCCCATTCTCTGCACCCATGACAAGTGGTTACTATTACATTGTGCAAGTCCTGTGCCTGTCTGCCCGGTACTTCTTTTTCTCCATTGATGCCTGTGCCATCCAGGACCTGCCCCCTTTTAGTCTATGACCCTTGACCACATCCATGGCTTCATGCAGGGGGTAATCCCCAGGCTTGGCCATTGGAATCCCATGGGGGAAAAGGGGGGATTTTCTGAATAGTGTAGGGATGGGATGGGACAGAAAAACATGTCCCATGAACAAGCCTGATAGGCTTGTCCATGGGAATGTTATTCCCATGGGAATCTCATGGGGCGGGATGGGATGGGACATGCATAAATTACCATGCAATGTAAATTATGTCACATGGATAACCCTGGTAATCCCTATCTGCAGCACCTCTCAGGTGCCATTTGGCCTAAAGGACCCTATGCCTATCCGTCATTGTTGGCAGCACCAGAATATGCCTCATGCATATAATTGGTGTGTAACACCCGCATGGCCGCATTTTGAATGCGCTCCAAACTTGCAAGCTGGCTCTTTGATACTGTCAGGAACCCCAAACCGTACTCAATGACGACAATTATTAACTGCTGAAAGAGCCTGTAAAGCATCCTCTGCTCTACCCCGGTGGGATAGCATCACCCTCAAGCCTCTAAGTCCCCCTACCAGCCTTCACCACCGAAAGCCTCCCTTCATGACTCTTTAAAAGACATACATATGTGTCCAAGGTGATACCCACATACTGTCAATTTAACTCTCTCTACTAACGAGGACATCCATTCAATATAATAAATGGGGCGTCTGCATTCACAATCAGGGTTATGCAGGGAGTACCACACAAACTGATTGCCTTGTCTGGGTTTATAACGGCCCAACGTTCCCGCACACTCTGTCACCCTGTTTACTTACCATCTGTAAATCTGCAGCCAAACTTTCCCTATCTCTGCCCTGTCTGTACACCAGCACACCATCTGCAAATGTAAAGATTCTACCAACATCCGGTGTCGCAATAGCTGCAATTTTGCAATTCACATCTGCACATTAAGTTATATGTGTAATATTGGAAGACTCAGTAATTCACATCTGTACATTAAGTTATATGTGTAATATTGGAAGACTCACCAACAACAATACATAACGCAATATACAAGTACGGTCTCCACTAACAACAATACACAATGCCATATACAACAACTACAGTCTCCACCAACATCAATACACAATGGCATATACAACACGTACAGTCTCCACCAACAACAATGCACAATAACATATACAACAAGTACAGTCTCCACCATCAACAATACACAATGTCATGTACAACAACTACACTCCACCAACAAAAATACACAATACCATATGCAACATCTACACTCCCACCATCAACAATACACAATGTCATATACAAAAACTACACTCTCCATCATCAAATGTACACAATGACATTTACAACAACTACAATTTATACCAGCAAGACTACACAATGCCAAGTACAACAACCCTCTTCACCAACAATAATACACAATGATATGCACAACTATATTTTCCAGAAACAATACACAGCATTGCCATCTTCAACATCTGTTAAAACAACATCATTTCCGCCAGTGACAACAACTGCCACCATAACTGAATTAAATTAAACAGCGTTCTAGGCTACAATACAATGCTTAATAAGCAATAATGACAATATAGTGCTACACAGACATCATTATATACACCCTTATACAACAAGACTGTTCTTGAACATCAAAACATAAACAAATCTTACCTCAAAGAAACAGATAATACCAAGCTGTAATATTGCAATAGAAGGGAAAGTTTTTCACCAAGCCAATAAATTCAAACATTTTGTGGAAATCATAAGATCATATGGAAGATGGTTGACAAAGATTAAGAGCAGTATAGGGAAAGCACAAGCTGCATTTCAGAAGATGACAGTCATTTTTGTTTGAGTGAGAACCTGTTCTGTTGTATGACAGTCATTGTTGTTTGACAGTGAACTTGTTCTGTTGTATGACAGTCATTGTTGCTTGACAATGAACTTGTTCTGTTGTATGACAGTCATTGTTGTGTGACTGTGATACTCTTCTGTCGTATGACAATCAATATTGTTTGAGTTTATAGATTTTTTTTTTTAATTTGCATATCCTTTACAGGACATCGCTGTCAACAGCAACATCTTTCAGCTGTCTGTTGATTTCTTAGGCAAAATTACGCTCAGTAGTTTGCCATTGCTTTCTGAGCGGCCGGCTCAGTTATCCCGCAAGTCACCAGCGGGGGTAGAACCGCTCCCAGTTCTCGCCCGCTACGAGACTCTGCGTTATAAACGGGATTACGGAGAAAGTGTTGTAACACCTCGGCCAGAGAGACCGGCAGTTTATAGATAGCATATGAAAATGCAATAATAGGTTTAGCATTGGACATAACAATTAATATTGAGAGAAACATTAACGTGTAAACAGCAGTAAGCGTATATGCAAATCTTGATTTTGTGTTCAAAACTGTGACTACACTTTGAAATATGAATAATACAGTGATGCTCATTATAGTAAACCTCGGTGAATCACGAATATAACCCCCGTGTATTTGCCAAAGTTGAAGCACGTTATCTACATTACCCGAAATTATTTGATATATAATTACTGTAAAAGTCAGTATAGTCCCAAATAATAAAGTAAAAAATATCAGTTGTAAAATCCACACATAATCAGTATCTAAATACTCAGTGTAACCGGGCAACCCAGCATCGTTTTTATTAGATTGTGGGTTATTTTTATGAGCATCTATAGCGTCATGGAGTTGTTTCATGGTAATTTCATCCCCTGAAATAGAAGATATATCAATGTTAATGTTATGCTCACATATGTTTCATTGAATGCATAATTACATTCATCATCATGTGCCTTGCCAATTGGCGTAAGCCTTCATGTCTCTTCACAGATCTCGGTTCTTGGTGTTCTGAATCAATTATGCTCGTGACATCCCGCCATGCAACGTGTTATACCATACAGCATCATTTCTCTAGGTGTGCCTCTGCCTCTTCTGTCGCTGATCTTTCTATTCATCTCCATGTTCCCCAATGTCTCTCTTCTCAGCACGTGACCACAGATCACTGGTCGTCTCTTCCGTACAGTTGCACACCATATTCTACTGCCATTAACCTCTTCCAGGCAATCATTGATAATTATTCTGGCAGTCCAAGGTATTCTCAACATTTGTCTCAGAGACTACACAGATTTATGACATAAGACTCCTTTTGTCTTCCTATATGCAATTTTGCTCAGACCTGTTCTGTTACTAATCTGTGCTGCGTATCTTCCATCTGATGTTCTGTTTAGAACCATATACTTGAATGTATTGACTTGGTTAAGCACCTTTCCTTCTATTGTAATATCACATTATGGTGTTATTATGTGTCCTTCATATAACAATTGTTTATGTTTTCTTAATGTTCAAGGAAATGTCCCTATTTAGAACGTGTTATTACTACAGTGCTCAACACGTTGTTGCAGATCCCTTGAGGATTTAGATATCAATACTGTCTCCCTCTGCATAACGCCGATTGTTTTTATTATAACAGTCACAGAACGCCGTGATTCCACCAGAATGACTGTCTCATTCCACAAAAAATTAAGAAAGTATTCAAAAAGGAGGAATACAAAATTAGAGGAATACAGCTTAAATTGCGCTTCTCCTACCTGGTGTAAATACTCTGACTGGAACTACTCAAATTAGAATTGTCGATCAGAAGAATCAGGTAAATAAAAAGCGAGTAATATATATATAGATATTATATATTATATATATCTATGCTATATATATATATATATTATATATATATAATATATATATATATATATATATATATATACCATTTTATTTATCGACAAGTCGGATTCTTATGTTGTTAGAATTTCCTATGGATTTATTTTATAGTAACTATTCTTCTCAGTAACGATAAAATCGATCGGCCTTTCATTGTGTCTGATTCATGTTGTTCTAATGAGAACTATCATTTCTCATTTTTCCGTATATAATACATTACTATATTTCTGTTATTCTGCCTACACACATGGGCATCTTATGTTATGCACCTTTTTAATTATAATGATTTGCATAACATTTTATTACAGTCTGGATATATATTTGGCGGATATTCATTTAGTCTTGTCAGATATTTGTCACTTCTGTGAGAACTATTAATGTATCAGTTTGTTGTAGATAATTAAATTACTACATTTTTTGCATTCTTACAGTAGGGATATCTTTCTATGCATAATTTTATGTTTCCATGAATAAGTATTATGATGTCTTATGATGTTTATTTGACATTATGAATTTTTTAGCACCTTTGGTAAGGATGATTCGCATGTCCTTTTCAGGACCCATCCCCCACTGGTCTAAGCCTGACACCCAGTTCACGCTTGTGGCTCCTAGTAGCTGTCAACATGCGACAGCGGCCACCCACAGGGCAACAGCTGTGAGAGGCTGGCTAAACCAGGCGCGGGTAGCCGATTTGGTGTCAAACCAAGCGGTGAACTAGGGTATGCCTACCCAGCATGTGAAGACAGGATCCGGCAGACTGCGCGGAAGAAATCATTCCTGATTCAACGGGCAAGACGGCGTTTACCTGCAAAGCGTTGTGGAACGTAATGAGCACGGCAAGGCACGTAGAGCGCCCTGGTCATCCACTGCACCTGTATTCGTCTCCAGTCGTCTTGACTTGTCCTGCCATTGGATTCAGATGGACTCAGGCGAGAGAGTGAGGTCGACGAATTGCGCAACTCTTCCTCACTTTAATCCAATTCATCGCGCAAGTCATTCTTCATTCTTCCTGTTATGATGTCATAACATACCGGAGTGTCTGTGTCATCTGCTACATTTATTATTATGAGTAGTGTGCATATGCATATTGTCTATTTCCGTCGCATGCTCCACATGCAATGTTACCCCATGGTGAATGTTATATGATACTAGCATGATTGTGTTTGAAGCAATAAGTGTTGTCGTGTATACATTACCCAAACTAGGTAGCGGTTATGTGGTGATCGTAGCCATTAAAAGTGCGAGATGAACAAGCATTCATCGTAACTCACATAAGGTTTGGCGCAGAGACTGATCATTGGCAGTTAAGCCCGATGATCATGCACGCTTGCATTAACACCACCGCCCATTTAATCTGCTGAAAACTTTAATGAAGGAGCGGTTGTGAAAAAGCCTTGTGCCGCAATGAATGACATAGACGTAGGACATTCCATTTATCATGACGGGACAGATAGGGGAAGCCATATTCTTGATAATCGATTCCTATCTCTCAAACAGAGCGCCATATTCTCTATAGATCCCGCTCAGTGTCAACGAGGAGAGACACGGCGGATCCAGGACTGTCAGTGATCGAGAACACCGACTCAGCTGATTTTATTGGATTCAAGCCGTATCCTTACCTTAATCCCTGGATTCCCGATGTCACGCCACAACAATCAGTATCATAATCTTGATGTATATAAGGATGTTTTACTTCATAGAAATTACCAGGTCATTTATCATCTTACCACCAAACATCATATTGTAAATATATGTATAGAAAATAAAAACAGTGTAGTTTGTTTAAACTCATAGTTATATCTTTATTTAATTTCCAAGTGTGAGTACCTGATACGTAAATAAATTGGTGGGGGATTCCAACGAAAGGAGGGGAGATTTGTCAGGGAGAAAAGCCTGCCCTGCCTAGTAGTAAACTGTGACATCAATCTTGGCATCTAACGTTCTCCTTCCCACCCCTCGGTGATACCAAGACCACCTAAAGTTTTTTTTTTTTCAACGAGCCATTGTCAGCTGTAATCTTGAGTATCCAGGGACTTAGTCATTAAGCAGCCTATAAAAGACTTGTTCTGAGTTTCTCTCTGGGATTTGGAGTGTACAGGATTGTATCCGTCACCAAAAAAGAAACACCAGTGTGAGAAACGGTGAATTCAGATACATTGGACGACACGTCTAGAATAAGTTAGTTTACCCATGTGTCAGGTCTTAGTCAGATATGACTGAGCTACCGTATGACAGTAGACGGTACTACCTGATTTCTGTTAGCGCCGAACGTTGGGCGGCGCTTACCAAACCCGACACCCCACATTGTGCCAACGGCTTCGGGTGGAAGAGCGCAATTGGGAGGGTCCAAGCCTTACCCTGGTGCATGGAAATGCAAGCTAAAGACAAAATGTCATGGCAGGGCAGACCAGGCCCTAAGCCTTGGTTGGCGGCTGGTCTAGGATCGAAGCTCCGACAGGCGGACAGTTAGAGCATTGCTTTGCTGATCCGGCAGCTTCTGCAGCTTGTCTTGTTCCAGATGTAGGGGTGTTACCATTCCTCTGGAGTGAACTAGGCAGGCCGAGAGAGGGATCATGCTGCATGGGCAACACATGATCTCTATATTTTAGCCCAGGCTTTGTGCTATGGAGAGGCAATAACTCCATCCCTGGTCTTAACTGGTCTCGGAATCAAAGCGAGAGGCAACTGTTACGGGTTAAAGTCCTTGTCAGTTGGCGTAGACATGGGGCGCCACGCGTTGCCTCTGACGGTGGAGAGACACCTACAGGTGTCACTGATCAGCTACCGCCCGCCTCAAGCTGGGCAGCCCCCGGCCAATTGGGTGCTGATCCGCCACAGCCTGCCTGCTTCAATGGGTGCTTGGGGCTAGGACAAAATCTGAATCGCAGGCTGTAAAACCAATGCACCAGGTACAAACAAAAATAAAAATAGAAACCTCAAGCTACGGCTTGCAACCTGGAACGTGAGAACCATGTGTCCAGGATTTTCCACTGACTTGACCAATATTGACGATGTGAGAAAAACGGCTGTGATTGATGCCGAACTCAATAGTCTTAACATTGATATTGCTGGCCTGCAGGAGACTCGCCTCGCTGAGGAAGGGTCACTCAGGGAAAACAATTACACCTTTTTTTGGAAGGGTAGAGGGCAGGCAGAAAAAAGGCAACACGGTGTGGGCTTTGCAGTGAAGAATTCGCTACTGGGAATGATTGAAATTCCAGCAGGAGGAAATGAAAGACTATTATCCCTGCGCTTGGCAACCTCTTGGGGGTTTGCCACCATTATTACTGTATATGTACCGACACTGGATTCCTCTGATGATGTGAAGGATTCGTTCTATGAGGAGTTAGACTCCGTGATCAAGGCAGTTCCAGAATCTGACTGCATTTATATGCTCGGTGATTTCAATGCTCGTGTGGGCAAGGACTCGAGTTCATGGCCAGTGTGCCTTGGAAAATACAACATCGGTCGCATGAATGAAAATGGGCAAAGGCTGCTGGAGCATTGCACCAGTAATGACCTATGTATTACAAACTCCTTTTTTAAAACAAAAGAGATGCATAAGGTCACATGGAAACATCCAAGATCCGGCCATTGGCACCAGCTGGACTTCATTATCACACGGAGACAACATCTGAACCATATATCATTGACTCGAAGTTACCACAGTGCTGACTGTGATACGGATCATTCTTTGGTTGTTGCAAGGGTTAGACTGAGACCAAAGAGAATCTACACAGCTAAACACAAATCTAGCCCCAGGATTAATATTATTAACACTCACGATCCTGAAAAGTGCTTTCAGTTTCAACAGCAACTTGAAGACGCTTTCACTGATACACCAGAAAATTGTACAGTAAATGAAAAGTGGGGTCAACTTAAGGAAACTCTTTATAAAACTGCCGTAGGGGTTTACGGCACTGTGGATCATAAGAGGCAGGACTGGTTTGCGGCAAACAGCGAGACTCTGCAGCCCTTGATTGATAAGAAGAAGAAAGCTCTCTTAAGAAACAAGGAAAGACCAACGAGTAACACTCTGAGTGAGCTAAGGCAAGCTAGGAAGGATGTGCAAAAGGCTGCCAGGCAGTGTGCAAATGATTATTGGATCAAGTTATGTGAGTCCATTCAAATCGCAAGTGATAAGGGAAACATAAGAAGCATGTATGAAGGAATAAAGAAAGCCTGTGGTCCAGTGATCAAAAGAAGTGCACCATTGAAAACCTTGACTGGAGAAATCATCACTGATAAGAAACAGCAGATGGACAGATGGGTAGAGCACTATTTGAGCTTTACTCAAGTGAGACCAAACTAGCGGATGATGCCCTCAACGCCATAGAGGCTCTACCAACTCTTGACCACCTGGACACACTTCCCACCATAACAGAAGTTAAGTGTGCTATAAATGAACTTGCATCTGGCAAGGCTCCAGGTAAGGATGGGATTCCAATAGAGGTTATCAGGAGTGGGCAAGACACACTCACTATACAGATCCACCAGCTAATAGAGCTATGCTGGCGAGAAGGACAAGTCCCACAGGATTTCAAAGATTCAAGCATCATAACACTGTACAAGAACAAGGGCGATCGGAGCGACTGCAACAACTATAGGGGTATCTCACTTCTGTGTATTGTTGGAAAAGTATTTGCCAGAATTGTTCTGCGCAGACTTCAAGTCCTAGGAGATCAAGTCTACCCCGAATCACAGTGTGGCTTTCGACAGAACCGGTCTACCACTGATATGATATTCTCATTGCGACAAATGCAAGAAAAATGCCGTGAACAGAATCAACCACTGTTTATTGCCTTCATCGACCTCACAAAGGCATTTGATTTGGTCAGTCGTGAGGGTCTGTTCAAGGCACTAAAGAAGATTGGCTGCCCACCAACTCTTCTGTCCATTGTGGAATCGTTCCACACAGGCATGAAGGGTATAATCAAGTTTGATGGTGCAACTTCTGAAGAATTTGAAATCAAGAGTGGAGTTAAGCAAGGTTGTGTACTAGCTCCCACCCTCTTTGGAATATACTTTTCACTTCTACTGAAATATGCCTTTCGTGATCAGGATGGTGGTATATACATTCACTCACGCTCAGATGGCGGCCTTTACAATGCTCAGAGATTGAAGGCCAAGACCAAAATTAGGAGGGTACTGATCAGAGAGTTGCTTTTTGCAGATGATGCTGCAGTTACGACCCACTCTGAGGAAGAATTGCAATGTCTACTATCTGCATTCTCCAATGCTTGTTCTGAATTTGGTTTAACAATTAGCAAAAAGAAGACACAGATTATGTCACAAGGTGCACATGGGGTACCATCAATCTTTATTGACGACGCCGAACTAGAGATAGTAGACCATTTTACATATCTAGGATCAGTGGTAAATAGCAAATTATCCCTAGATCAGGAAATCAACATCCGGATTGGTAAGGCAGCAACAACAATGAACAGGTTAAGAAAAAGAGTCTGGGAGAACAGGAAGCTTACTGCCAAAACAAAAGTCCTTGTCTATCAAGCCTGTGTCCTTAGTACTCTTCTTTATGGCAGTGAAACCTGGACAACTTACTCACACCAAGAGAAAAATTTAAACAGCTTTCATATGCGGTGTCTGCGAAGAATTCTTGGTATTAAGTGGCAAGACAAAATCACAAATACTGAAGTATTGGAAAGATCAGGTTGTGTGACAGTTTATTCCATGCTCAGTCTTCGTAGACTTAGATGGATAGGACATCTTAGGAGGATGGATGATGGTAGAATACCAAAGGACATCTTTTTTGGTGAATTACAGATGGGTAAGAGATCTCAGGGTCGGCCTCTACTACGATACAAAGATGTTTGTAAGCGAGACATGATTGATACAGGCATTAATAATGCACATTGAGAGCAAGTCGCCGCTGAACGTGTTGCATGGAGGGCAAATATCAGAAATGGAATAAAGACAAAGGAGAAAATTATTGCAGATAAGTCACACACCGAGCGTTTGAGACGTAAGATGGTGCATGATGGTGGAAATGACCACGTGTTCACATGCACCCACTGTGAACGGACATTTACAGCGCAAATTGGCCTTATCAGTCACATTCGCTACCCCCATAGGTAAAAGTTATTATGCCTTTTTAAAGCACAAACTATCGTCTGTCAAGACGGCAAGGTGCCAATGTAGTTTACCCAATGGTCGGCACGTCAGCAATGTAAATAGAAGTAATCTATGACAAATCGGGTTGCTCGCCCGTGATGTTACTTAAACTGGCTGCAGCACCTACGATTTATGACAATAACCTCACACTCAATCTCCTGGTCTATCTTTGATCTTTCTCGTTGTTATATCGCCTTAGAAATAGAGGTGATACAGTGACTTACTCTGTGCTTTTTCCTTTCATAATTTTCCAATTTATTCCTATGCTCGTGGTTCCAATAATAATAATTATTTTTGTTTAAAATTCCGAGATCGATCTTTCCGGCCAGTTTTAATAGTCTCCAACGTTTTAATCAGTTCATCGCATTTCACTGTATCAAATTCTTTGACGTCATCTATAAATCACAAGTGAAGATCTAGCTGTTTCTGTGTCCCAGTTTGTCTCTCCACTAGTGTGGAATATGTATATTACATTATTTGTTCCTTTCCCCTACACAAGTCAATACTGTTCTTCGGTAATTTTCTGTGCTTATGTTCCTTCTTGCCCTCCACAATTTAAATATGTATAGAAGTTTGGTGACATGGTTTATGGGGTTAATCTTACAGTATTGTTCACTTTCAACTGCTCCTGGTCTCTTGGGTAAAGCTATAAATCCAGATGTCAGCATATCACTGGCTATATGTCCACTGTTGTGAGTATCATTCAACATTTAGTTAATATTTCTCTTGCAAATTCTTCCAGTTCAGCTAATTCTTCTAGGGTGATTGCATCTGTATAGCCATTTATTTTCCTGTTGACATTTGTTTGATTAGCAATAGTGACTTCATCGTTTAGAATATGTGGCCTTCAAAGTTATTTTCTCGTGTCAATTCTGTTCGTTCTCAGCCATATAACTCTCACATGAATTTGTTCCATGTCCTTATCACAGCCACATCACATTCTTCCATTAATGTCTACCATGTCTTTGATTTCAAACATCAAATGTTTAAACTGATTTTTCTGCCTGTTAAAACACTAATCTTCTTGTTAATATTTGTGTAGATTGGAAAGAATTTAATTCAATTGTGTTGCACTGTTCTTTTAACCACTTTATTTTGGCCGCATGCATTTACCTATTATTTCTTTATTTAACTTTTAATTTTCATCATTATCTTATCGTGGTGTTTTTATTTGCGCATCGACTTCAAGATTTAGTTGTTTTTTTATAATTATTATCTCTTATTTCCGGTAAAATCTCTTTGCCTTGTTAATGCATTGAATTGTGTGTTCTGTTTAGTAGATTATCATCACACGTTTGTCAAACTATCTAATGCTAGAGCGATGACCTCATTCTTCGTTACCGGGACGCAGAGGTGTTTCCAAAGCACCAGGGCCGGGTTATATACTGGCCAAGACCTATTGACGCGTCCTCGTCGAGCGTCCTGGGCAACAGGTCCCTTCGGGGTCCTGGCTAAAGTCAATAGGATCGCCAATTCCTCCGAAGTCGGAGAGTGTCTGCCTGTACGGCGAGGAACCACCAGTCTGCACACCAATAAGCCAGACATGGGACAACGGATACTCACGGAAACCTCAGGTCCTGTATGACACAACACTGATGTTGGACAACAGGATGTCTTCATCCGACATACAGGACTTCGCGTTGGAGCTCAAGCCATCGAACAGAAGCAAGCAAGCAAGCATTCTTCGTTACCAAAGTTCATCTTTGTCAACATCATTACACACTTTTTGTAGGAAGGTCTTTGACAGTCGAGAAGCTCTGATTAGTCCAATCGGCAGTTAAAAACAATTCTAAGACATATATTATACCAATTTGTTTCTCTTAGGCAATGAGGGACACGCAACATATAACCATAAAACACTAACCTATTGACACTTCGAGGTTTGTTGCTCTAGTTGGGACCATTCGATCCTCATCACAAACAGCGTCGTGAAACATGACACAGTCTACCAGACGACGATTACAGGTCCGACATGGTGTACAGGGAACCTCTATATGCAGAGATTCTTGTGTGGGGTTTCTGAAGTAACCAGCCTTACAGCCAAACAAAGTTGGGGCGGTTCTGCTGCACGGTCTAAGGATGACCGCCTGGGTGAGATTATTCTCAGATAGTTCTTCACATTTTAAACAATCCTTATATGTGTGGCTGTGGTCCAGACATGAAAGTCCCAGCTGGACAAGGTAAGCACTCCTCACTGGATGTCATAAAGAACTGTCCAGCTCTACACACAATTGGTCTCTCATTGCACACAAACACACCATCAGGGGTCATAACTGCATGGTGATTAGGTGGGCAGCAGACGGTATTGTAGTACCCCTCACATGGTCGGGCGGGAAACGGACATTCAGTACACTTCTCACACCTGTCCTTCTGTCGATTCATTCCTGGCTCTACGTCTGTAGAATCCGCCTGTACAGAGTATTACAGCATCGTGAGTAATGTCGCAAGAACTGACAAACACTTCCACACCAGGGTTTTCTATCCTCGTGCATGGTTTACATTCTCTGAAGAAGTGATACTCCTTGACAATAAAAGTTCCATGGGGACAAGGAATGCAGACGTCATGACCTTCTCTGGGAGTGTGGAGTCTTTCTCCACTTGAGCAGTATGACTCGTAAGTTCCACTAAGGGAGACGTGAAACAGAAATAGGAAAGCAAGGACGAAAGTATTCTCCATTCTCTAAATGTACAGTAGTCGCCCTTCTCACGTCAGCTTTATAATCTGGTGGTCCTGAAAATGGAATATAAAACATCTTAGTAAAATTATTACAATGAGTAAGATAAGAAAGACATAAGCACAATGCCCATGGTGGCTCTGTGACTGCGCTGTAGCAGATCGTCATGTCCCTCATGTCCTTGATTTAGTCCCTAGCGATGTCCTGTGGTGATCAGTCTTTCAATATAGTATGTGTGTATATATGTCGCAATTGAAATAAAAATTCTAATTCAATGATGTTGAATAACATTCATGATACAGATTTTAGAATAATAAAGAACATGTATAGGCAATAAACAGCAGCCATGGGAACTGAGAACTAATTAGAAACTTTCAAAACATTAAACAAGGTGTTAGACAGCGTTGTGTACTATCAATCGATCTGTTCAATTTGTTCAAGGAAATAATAATGAGTCGCATACAAGACATGTCAGAAATATTAGCTGGTGGGCACAGTGTAAGCAAGCTGCGTTATACTAATGATGTAATTTCTGTCCCTGGAAATGAGAAACAGTTGCAAGAAATTATATATATATATATATATATATATATATATATATATATATATATGTGTGTGTGTGTGTGTGTGTATGTGTGTGTGTGTGTGTTTGTGTTTGTGTGTGTATGTGTGTGTGTGACACAAAAGAAAAAGAAACAACTTAGTCTGACTAACTAAACAAAAAAGTAGCGGTTATTACAATAAAAACAAAAACAAAGAACTATATACTAACATGTAACATCAAATTGAATTGAACCAATCAGAAACAAGTCAATGTATTTTAGTCTTTGTGTACTTTATTAACAGAAGAAGGAAGACGTATTAAGAAAGTCAAATGCAGAATAGCTCTAGCAAAGGCAGTATGTCACAAGATGAAGAATATTCTCTGTGATTTATCTTTCTCAATCGAGGGGAGGTACAGAGTTCGTGAGAGTTATATTGAGCAAATCCTGTTGTACGGACACTTAATGGACAAGTGAAGTATTATGTGGAAGCTGCAAGATGTGGTTTTATAGAAGAATGAGAGGAGTTTCATGGACGGATAGAAAGATCATTCAAGATATTTTCAATAAAGTTAACTCACAAACAGAACTGGTTATTCGCATTAGAAAAATACAGTCAACATGTTTTAGGCATGCATGAGAAGATGCAAGCATGGAATATGTCAGTACAGAGGTAAATTTGGAGGGGAAGAGGGCCAGAGAAAACAAAGAGAGAAGATTCTGGGCAGTTTGACACCGTAGCTTAGGGGAAGGTCAGTATAAGAAATTATAGACATCACAAGAGACAGAAGGTTGTGGAGAGACATGATCACCAACCCCACTCGACATGGACTATAAAAAGCTCTGTGTCTGTTGTAAACAAGCGCCTGGTATTTATTTGTTTCTTTTCATAGATTCTCTGAAGGATCTTTGTATGCCAGTTTGTGTCACTGCATGTTGTAACTTCCTGCTGAGGTCAAGAAAACCCGTTAACGACATACAATGTTTGATAGTCATACTCTCACATACAAATTACTGGCGCAGCCATGGTAGCATTTTTTTTAGGCCTCTTAGTCCCACCGAATTAGAAGTAATGGGAGAATTTGGAGTAGATGTATTAATAAAACTGTTGAATGATATTTACAGCAGTGGATATATACCAAGCGATATGTTTAAATCTGTATTTATAGCTAGACCAAAGAGATCAGGAGCAATTGAATGCGAAGATTTTCGTACGATTAACCACATAAAAGTTTAGGAATTAGTGAACATCGCTGGAGAGGCAAGGGACATTTTACAACTGAAAATGGAAGTCTTATCATTTATTCTAGTAGAGACGTCGGAGGCCAGAGTGGAGTGGCATTTTGTTTAGATAAAACAACTTCAAATCTTTAATGGGATATAGTTAGTGATTGAATCCTCACTATTAGACTTAAAGGCCGCCCAAAAAGCACAACTCTCATGCAGATATGTGCAACTACTTCAACAGCAGAGGAGGACGAAATTGAAGATCTTCACAACACACTGCAAGACACATTAAATAATATTGGTCGTAATGATATAGCAATAATAATGGGAGATTTTAATGCAAAAGTAGGTATAGGAAGAGCTGAAAATGAGAGACACGTTTTAGGAAAATTTGGATTGGGAAATAGAAATGATGCAGGTTACAAATTAATTGAATAATTTTGCACAGAAAATTAGTTAACGATAGCCAACACACGTTTTAAACAACACTCAAGAAGAATCTCCACATGGAAGTTCCCCGGATAGTATTACCAAAAAAAAAACAGACAGATTATATTTTAATACAAAGAAGACGGAGATCAAACATAACATCTGCAAAAATCCTATGAAGTACAGACTGTGATACAGATCATCAGTTATTAGAAGCAGATCTGAAATTAAAACTCAAAAAGCATACCCGAGTACCAAGGCCACTTCGTTTTGATCTCACACAAATACCAGAAGCATACAACGTAGAAGTTAGGAATCGTTTTGGGGTCTTGACGTCTGAACAAGAGGAAATGACACCTGATGAACTGGCAGTACAAGCTAGAGATATCTTGATAACTGCAGCCAAAGATTTAATTCCGACCAACAAAAAGCAACTTAAGCCATGGATTACATCAGACACGTTAGAATTAATAAAACAACGAAGGGAACTGAAACAGGAAAAGAGGTGAATCCGATAACACCATGATGAAGTATAAATCTTTCACTCAAGAAATAAGAAAGAACACAAGAAAGGACAAAAATCAATATATACAAGATTGCTGTACCAGAATAGAGCAATATTATAAGACTGGAAGACATTACGAAATGTTCAAATAAATGAAGTTATTGACAAGAAATGTTCAACCTCAATTGAATGTTATCTGTGACTAGATGGGAAATACCTTAACAGAATCTAGACAAATTCTAGAAAGATGGCAGGAGTACTGCAGTGGAATGTATGATATGAGTGACAGTGAGGATATGAATGAGATACATGAGCCAATAACAGCAGAGACAGAACTTGAACCCTCATTAGATGAAATTGCATAGGCAATAAAGAACCTGAAGAATGGTAAATCACCTGGATGTGATGAGATACCAGCTGAGCTAATTAAAGCGGGAGGAGAAGAAAGCATAAAAATCTATCACACAGTATGTAAAAAAATATGGAAACATGGTATATGGCCAAAATATTGGAAGAGAACTATCTTCATTCCAATACCAAAAAAGGGCAGCCTGAAATTATGCATAAACTATAGAAGTGTTACCCTGAACAGTCATGCAAGTAAAATTCTACTATTATACAACAATACGAAAGAGACAAACAGTTGTTTTTAGTCATGTGATAAGAAGAGAGACTATGAAGAGCATTGTGACAACTGGAAAGATCGAGGGGAAGAGAGGCAGAGACAGACCACGAGAAATGATGCTGGATGGATTGCGACGGTAGCATGGAGGAATATCAACGGCAGAGCTGATCCAAAAAGCCAAAGACCGAGATCTGTGGAGAGTCTTGAACTCCTACACCAGTCGGCATGGCATTTGATGATGATGATAGTACAACAATGAGTCTTTAGGCCCAATGTGGTCCACCGAGGCCCGTGTGTCAGTGTCAATGGTCAATGGTCAGATATTCGCATTTGTTAGATGTTCTCGGTCCTAATAGCAAGACAATTTGATCTGAGCCAAAAGGCCGAGGCGCGATTTTCTGGGACATAATTCTGTGCTGCAAAGTGACACGACTGCCTGCAGGTCTGGTGCTCATGTGTTTGCATGTCCTTGGAAGCGGGCTTGTGTTTCATTGACTTGGATTTCAGGTCGACCCAGCCTAAAATGGGTACTAGGACATTGTTCTCTGGAGTAAAGGCGGCTGTCGTGACATTGACATCGTCAACCATTGAGTGACGGTTGGTCTATAATCATATGAAACTAGTATATGTGCCTAATTGGTCAAAATTGAGGGAAAGGGTGCTTTACTTTATTCGTGGATGCAGTTGTTGGGGAACCCTTGTGGTCGCTAAAATAGCATGAGAAATACAGTCATGTTAATTGACTGACAGAGGACACACTGGGAAACATAATAAATGATTGACATAGTCATTTTTCAATACTCTCCAAACATATTTCTCATTTATTAAAGGATAAATAGCGTAGAAATATAAATATAAAACCTAGTACGGATAACGGCAGCTATTGATGTGTTGCTATTAAAAATAGACAGACGGAACTGACTGGTGAGGTGAATTGAGTCAAACACCGACATCACAGCACATGTGACACTCCGTTCTTTTCTTCTACAGCCAGTGAAGAGTTTTATGTCTGTGTGTATGTGTCTGTGTGTATGTGTCTGTGTGTATGTGTCTGTGTGTATGTGTGTATGTCTCTGAGTTTATATGTCGGTGTATGTGTCTTACCGTATAACAGTAGACGGTACTACCTGGTTTCTGTTAGCGCCGAACGTTGGGCGGCGCTTACCAAACCCGACACCCCACATTGTGCCAACGGCTTCGGGCGGAAGAGCGCAATTGGGAGGGTACAAGCCTTACCCTGGTGCGAGGAAATGCAAGCTAAAGACAAAATTGTCATGGCAGGGCAGACCAGGCCCTAAGCCTTGGTTGGCGACTGGTCTAGGATCGAAGCTCCGACAGGCGGACAGTTAGAGCATTGCTTTGCTGATCCGGCAGCTTCTGCAGCTTGTCTTGTTCCAGATGTAGGGGTGTTTACCTTTCCTCTGGAGTGAACTAGGCAGGCCGAGAGAGGGATCATGCTGCATGGGCAACACATGATCTCTATATTTTAGCCCAGGCTTTGTGCTATGGAGAGGCAATAACTCCATCCCTGGTCTTAACTGGTCTCGGAATCAAAGCGAGAGGCAACTGTTATAAGTCCTTGTCAGTTGGCGTAGACATGGGGCGCCACGCGTTGCCTCTGACGGTGGGAGACACCTATAGGTGTCACTGATCAGCTACCGCCCGCCTCAAGCTGGGCAGCCCCCAGCCAATTGGGTGCTGATCCGCCACAGCCTGCCTGCTTCAATGGGTGCTTGGGGCTAGGACAAAATCTGAATCGCAGGCTGTAAAACCAATGCACCAGGTACAAACAAAAATATAAATAGAAACCTCAAGCTACGGCTTGCAACCTGGAACGTGAGAACCATGTGTCCAGGATTTTCCACTGACTTGACCAATATTGACGATGTGAGAAAAACGGCTGTGATTGATGCCGAACTCAATCGTCTTAACATTGATATTGCTGGCCTGCAGGAGACTCGCCTCGCTGAGGAAGGGTCACTCAGGGAAAACAACTACACCTTTTTCTGGAAGGGTAAAGGGCAGGCAAAAAAAAGGCAACACGGTGTGGGCTTTGCAGTGAAGAATTCGCTACTGGGAATGATTGAAATTCCAGCAGGAGGAAATGAAAGACTATTATCCCTGCGCTTGGCAACCTCTTGTGGGTTTGCCACCATTATTACTGCATATGCACCGACACTCGATTCCTCTGATGATGTGAAGGATTTGTTCTATGAGGAGTTAGACTCTGTGATCAAGGCAGTTCCAAAATCCGACAACATTTATATGCTCGGTGATTTCAATGCTCGTGTGGGCAAGGACTCGAGTTCATGGCCAGTGTGCCTTGGAAAATACAACATCGGTCGCATGAATGAAAATGGGCAAAGGCTGCTGGAGCATTGCACCAGTAATGACCTATGTATTACAAACTCTTTTTTTAAAACAAAAGAGATGCATAAGGTCACATGGAAACATCCAAGATCCGGCCATTGGCACCAGCTGGACTTCATCATCACACGGAGACAACATCTGAACCATATATCATTGACTCGTAGTTACCACAGTGCTGACTGTGATACGGATCATTCTTTGGTTGTTGCAAGGGTTAGACTGAGACCAAAGAGAATCTACACAGCTAAACACAAATCTAGCCCCAGGATTAATATTATTAACACTCATGATCCGGAAACGTGCTTTCAGTTTCAACAGCAACTTGAAGACGCTTTCACTGATACACCAGAAAATTGTACAGTAAATGATAAATGGAATAAACTTAAGGAAACTCTTTGTAAAACTGCCGTAAAGGTTTACGGCACTGTGGATCATAAGAGGCAGGACTGGTTTGTGGCCAACAGCGAGACTCTGCAGCCCTTGATTGATAAGAAGAAGAAAGCTCTCTTAAGAAACAAGGAAAGACCAACGCGTAACACTCTGAGTGAGCTAAGGCAAGCTAGGAAGGATGTGCAAAAGGCTGCCAGGCAGTGTGCAAATGATTATTGGATCAAGTTATGTGAGTCCATTAAAATCGCAAGTGATAAGGGAGACATAAGAAGCATGTATGAAGGAATAAAGAAAGCCTGTGGTCCAGTGATCAAAAGAAGTGCACCATTGAAAACCTTGACTGGAGAAGTCATCACTGATAAGAAACAGCAGATGGACAGATGGGTAGAGCACTATTTGGAGCTTTACTCAAGTGAGACCAAACTAGCGGATAATGCCCTCAACGCCATAGAGGCTCTACCAACTCTTGACCACCTGGACACACTTCCCACCATAACAGAAGTTAAGTGTGCTATAAATGAACTTGCATCTGGCAAGGCTCCAGGTAAGGATGGGATTCCAATAGAGGTTATCAGGAGTGGGCAAGACACACTCACTATACAGATCCACCAGCTAATAGAGCTATGCTGGCGTGAAGGACAAGTCCCACAGGATTTCAAAGATTCAAGCATCATAACACTGTACAAGAACAAGGGCGATCGGAGCGACTGCAACAACTATAGGGGTATCTCACTTCTGTGTATTGTTGGAAAAGTATTTGCCAGAATTGTTCTGCGCAGACTTCAAGTCCTAGGAGATCAAGTCTACCCCGAATCACAGTGTGGCTTTCGACAGAACCGGTCTACCACTGATATGATATTCTCATTGCGACAAATGCAAGAAAAATGCCGTGAACAGAATCAACCACTGTTTATTGCCTTCATCGACCTCACAAAGGCATTTGATTTGGTCAGTCGTGAGGGTCTGTTCAAGGCACTAAAGAAGATTGGCTGCCCACCAACTCTTCTGTCCATTGTGGAATCGTTCCACACAGGCATGAAGGGTATAATCAAGTTTGATGGTGCAACTTCTGAAGAATTTGAAATCAAGAGTGGAGTTTAGCAAGGTTGTGTACTAGCTCCCACCCTCTTTGGAATATACTTTTCACTTCTACTGAAATATGCATTTCGTGGTCAGGATGGTGGTATATACATTCACTCACGCTCAGATGGCGGCCTCTACAATGCTCAGAGATTGAAGGCTAAGACCAAAATTAGGAGGGTACTGATCAGAGAGTTGCTTTTTGCAGATGATGCTGCAGTTACGACCCACTCTGAGGAAGAATTGCAATGTCTACTATCTGCATTCTCCAATGCTTGTTCTGAATTTGGTTTAACAATTAGCAAAAAGAAGACACAGATTATGTCACAGGGTGCACGTGGGGTACCATCAATCTTTATTGACGACGCCGAACTAGAGATAGTAGACCATTTTACATATCTAGGATCAGTGGTAAATAGCAAATTATCCCTAGATCAGGAAATCAACATCCGGATTGGTAAGGCAGCAACAACAATGAACAGGTTAAGAAAAAGAGTCTGGGAGAACAGGAAGCTTACTGCCAAAACAAAAGTCCTTGTCTATCAAGCCTGTGTCCTTAGTACTCTTCTCTATGGCAGTGAAACCTGGACAACTTACTCGCACCAAGAGAACAATTTAAACAGCTTTCATATGCGGTGTCTGCGAAGAATTCTTGGTATTAAGTGGCAAGACAAAATCACAAATACTGAAGTATTGGAAAGATCAGGTTGTGTGACAGTTTATTCCATGCTCAGTCTTCGTAGACTTAGATGGATAGGACATCTTAGGAGGATGGATGATGGTAGAATACCAAAGGATATCTTTTTTGGTGAATTACAGATGGGTAAGAGATCTCAGGGTCGGCCTCTACTACGATACAAAGATGTGTGTAAGCGGGACATGATTGATACAGGCATTGATAATGCACATTGGGAGCAAGTCGCAGCTGAACGTGTTGCATGGAGGGCAAATATCAGAAATGGAATAAAGTCAAAGGAGAAAATTATTGCAGAAAAGTCACACACCAAGCGTTTGAGACGTAAGATGGTGCATGATGGTGGAAATGACCACGTGTTCACATGCACCCACTGTGAACGGACATTTACAGCGCAAATTGGCCTTATCAGTCACACTCGCTACCGCCATAGTTAAAAGTTATGCCTTTTTAAAGCACAAACTATCGTCTGTCAAGACGGCAAGGTGCCAATGATGATGTGTCTGTAAGTGTGTGTCTGTGTGCATGTCTATGTGTGTCAGTGTGTTAGTCTCGGTGTGTATGTGACTGTGTCTATGTGTCAATGTGTATGTGTGTATGTGAATGCATTTATGTGCCTGAGTGTATGTTTCTGTGTGTCGGTGTCCGTATATTCCATTACTTATGTGTCTGTCTGTATGTGTCTATGTATCTGTCTCTGTGAATGTGTATGTGCGCATTTTGTCTGTGTGTATGTATGTGTATTTTACTGTGTCTGTGTATGTCTGTATGTGTATGTGTGTATATGTATGTGTATGCGGCTGTGTTTATGTATCTGTATGTATGTATTTCTGCATATGTGTTTGTGTGTGTCTGTATGTGGATGCGTGAATGTGTCTGTATGTGCCTTTTTATGTCTGTATCTGTGTGTGGCGCTGTGTGTTGGTGTGTGTCTCTGTCTGTGTGTGCATGCCTGTGTGTGTGATCCAAGGGAAGAAAGAGAAGGTCGCATCAAGAGTGCTGGTGGCTTCATTGTCACGTTTTCCAGATAAGAGTTGGTATCCCAGTGTTAAAATATCTAACATGATCATTCGGTAGCTGTTAAGACATGTAACGTGATCAATCAATATCTGTTAAAAAATCTAACGTAACCAATTGCTATCTGTTAACAGATCTAAAGTGATAATTCGGTATCTGATAAAAGATCTACTTTTTTTCAATCTGTTACAATATTATTTAAACATATTAACAACCGTGTACAAATAGGAATGCGGTTAAAACAAGACAAGACTCAATGCAATTATCTATTAAACTGATTACCTTAGAAAACCTGGTAGCTGTTCGTAATATTATCGATCTGGATGTCTGTAAGATTCTGTAAACTCATCTCTTTCACATTAACTTATATCTGCTTATCTGAAAATGACCCTAAAAATAGTCCTCAAGACAGTAACGAGAATTCCCGTTTGACTAACATAAATGATCTAGAGTGAGACAGATAATACAGTATTTATTGCTTCCAATGCTTGCAGTAAATATGTTTACAGATAGTGACTGGAATATGTATGAATGTTAACATAAATAAATGCATTCCAAAGAACATAACAGAAAGTATTTAGATAGTGATCTCGCAATGTATCAGATTAGAGAAGTCTTTTGATCGACGGGTGGGAAATCGTAACAACATTTATGAAACGATTGAGTTCCTCCACTTTCATATCGTTGAGATCGATGCCTTCGTCGATATAGAGTCGGTGCAATGAAGGGAGAGGGCAATCATAGCTTAGTTCAATCAGATCTTCCAGGTGTCCAATAAATATGCACGCATGGCTAGGCCTAATAATTGTACCCAAGGCGACAGCGCTGATGTGTTCAAAATAGTTGCCCTTGAACTGGAGGACGTTATATGTGAGGATCAATTCAGCGAGTCTCAGAAAGGGGCGAGTGGGAATGGCTTGATCAGTGCGTTGATAAGGAAGAATTGTTAGGCTGTGAGGCCTTCAGCTACAGGAATAGAGGTATGGAGAGAGCATACATCCATTAAGAATAGTCTGTATATATTACCGCGAGTCAGTTGGAGAGAGTTAAATGAAAGTAATGCATATGGTGTGTCTTTTATATATGAAAGGAGATTCGTAACTAGACGTTGGGTAATAATGTAAAGAAACTGAAATTTGTTTAGTCGGGCATGGGCAGAAGGAAACTATCGGTAGTTAGGGACTGTCGGGTCTATGCATTTTTGGCAGCATGTAGAAGGTAGGTTTGTCTAGGTCACAGTCACGGATGTACAGTGAAGAGGCACTGGGTCGTAGAACATTGTCATTAATAAACTGATTGTTGGTATCCCGAGTCTTCAGTTTGTAGGAACGTGAATGTTCATCGGCGAAAGGGGTGCAGTATTTGAGTTTGTTGAGGTGGGACATGCCTTCCTGGACATACAGATCTTTACGCAAAATAACCACAGCATTCCGCCTCCATCCCCGTTTGTTTTTAAAAATCGCAGGCTTTATGACTATGTCCTGTCTATGTTATAGGTGGGATAAGGCAGGCCATTCTGGAGGCAATAGATTAGTGCATTTCAGGTGAGGAAAGGACAGTTGCGTGATATCATGGAGTGTGTTGACTATGTGTAGGTCTAGAGCGTTGGAAGCTCCGACAGGTAGGGTCCAGATAGATCGGGATTTAACTAGAGACTGAAAATGTTCGGAGCTAGTGTGATGTGATTGTGAACAGGCCTACCTTGTTGTTAAAACTTAAGGCAGAGTCGTCTGTGGAAGTTGTCAACGACCACAGGGATAGCACGACTGTTCATTCGGCAGCGTGGAGGGACAAAACTTAGACCTTTACCCAATACAGCGCGCTCTTCAACAGACAATGGTAGATCAGGTGCAGCCAAGATCTCACCATTAATATCAGCCAAAAAGGTCTCACTACCTCCATATACTATACGTCAACTGATAACTCACCTTTTCCTCCTATACATATCATCCCACCCCAAAATTTGCAAAGAATATATTCTATATTCACAGCTACTTCGACTACATCGTTTCTGTAATGATAATAATGACTTCATGGAAAGAAGCCTCATGAAATGCTAGACTTTTTCCGTAGAGGGGCGTGCCCAGAGCACATTCATTTATCATATAACACGGGTTTCGCAACAAATGTCCTTCGTCAAGACAACACAACCTCTGAATAATAAACCTAAGCTTACCCCCACCTTTCATCCACAAGCCCTGGCCAACAAACATATCTTTCTCCAGTACTGGTCTATTCTGAGATCAAACTCAACAACTGGTGATGTTAAAATATTGAGCAAAACCCACTACTGGCAACGCTGATCGTATTATGGTATGAACCTAAGGCCTATACATGTCAATGTGGAAGCACTAGTCTCGAGTTTCGCTCTCGTTTGAGCTCTTCAGTAGTACATATCCTTGACCGTACCCGGAAACAAACCCCGGATCACTGGCGTGTGAAGCGGGTGTGTAAACACTAGACCACGTGGCACACGCCGGACAAGGCCAAATTATCACAACAGAATACCACAACGTCACCTATCGTAGGCCGTAGGCCAGGCAAATAAATCAATTTGATTATTGCTCACTGGACCTTAGGCAGTCTGGTGTGCCTTGCCAGTGAGAAGTCTGATCGTTCGGGTCCACATCTATTGACGGACGTCAGTCTCGGCGATCGGGCAAATCTTGAGCTACGGTTTACGATGGGTGACGCTGTGGTATTATTTTGTGATAATTTGGCCGTGTCCAGCGTGTGCCGCGTGGTCTAGTGTTTACACACCCGCATCACACGCCAGTGATCCGGGGTTTGTTTCCGGGTCCGGTCAAGGATATGCACTACTGAAGAGCTCAAACGAGAACGAAATTTGAGTCTTGTGCTTCCACATTGACAACGATAGGTCTTAGGTTCATACCAGAATGCGATCAGCGTTGCCAGTAGTGGGTTGTGCTCAATAATTTAAAATCTCAAATTCTGAAACAACAAATAATTCAATTGGTGATGTGTTTCCTAGCTGCCTTTTGGTAATCTTTCGCCACAAAGAAAATCTCAGAAACCGCTTCCCTACAGTTACTTCATCTGTGGGTGCATCTACATGTCAAAGAAAGACATGCTTGGCATGTTCACACTTTATTCAGACACATGTGATCACACTCATCTTAAGCACGTGTTGATACTCTGTTGTTGTCATTGATTTTGATTTTATTGTTTCTGTTATTTTTAGCATCATCATAATAAACATCATTGCTCCTACTGTTGTTGTTATTATTACTATAGTTTAATATGACTGATTGACTGGTACATAGCCGTTTTGGCAAAGGATAGATTGTAAAATAGAGATATACCTCTCCATAACACAAAGCCTGGGCTGAATTTAGAGACCATGTGTTACCCATGCAGCATGAACACTCTCTCGGCCTGCCTAGTTTACTCCACAGGAAAGGTAACACCAATACATCTGGAACAAGACAATCTGCAGAAACAGCCGGATCAGCGAAGCCATACGGTAACTGTCCGCCTGTCGGAGCTTCAATCCTAGACTTGTTGCCGGTCAAGGCTTAGGGCTTGGTCTGCCTTGCCATGACATTTAGTCTTTAGACTGCATTTCCTCGCACTAGGCTAAGGTTTGTACCCACCCTATTGCACTCTTCCGACTGAAGCCGTTGGCACAATGCGGTGTGTCGGATTTGGTGAGCGCCTACCAACATTCGGTGCAACAGAAGGCAGGTTGTACCGTCTACTGTAATACGATAGCTCAGTCATATCGGACTAAGACCTGACACCAATTTATATTATTATTATTATTATTAGTGGTGATCGTAGAAGTGACTTAGTGGTGACCATAGAAGTGACTTAGTGGTGACCACAGAAGTGACTTTGTGGCGACCATTGAAATTATTTAGTGGTGACTAAAGAAGTGACTTAGTGGTGACAATACAATTGACACTTAGAAGTGAACTTTGATTTGACACTAAGAAGTGACCATAGAAGTTAACACTAAAAAGTGACCGTAGAAGTTACACTTAGAAGTGGCCATAGAAGTGACACTAAATCATGAGCATAGATGTCAAGCTTGAAATGACATGAGAAGTGATATTACGGATGACACTAGAATTGACCGTTAAATGTGACCATAACATTTAAATTAGAAGAGACCATTAGAAGTGACCATTTGAAGTGACATGAGAAGTAACATAGTAAGTGAATAATCATCATCATGTGCCATACCAATAAAAGTTGGTGGTCGTGATTCACCATGTCATGCGATCACCAGAATCTGGGATCAGGTCTGTGTTCTTGTCCCGGCTATGCGACCAGATCAGTCACGATACTCTAGACATCTGTAAAGACGGTAGTTTACCATTGCTTTCCTTTTGGGCCGTAGCCATACTGGTCGGTGGCAATATGTATTGTCTCTATAAATAGATCGTCTAAATGCGGTCGTCAAACATGAAACCACAACCAACAACTATCTGTTGGCCTGCTCAATGATGTCTCTCGGGCCAGCGGAGGGAAAGAGACACCTTACTTCTTCCTTGTTGGAGGAATACTCTTATCCTGCTATGCGAGTCATTGATCAGTATATGTAAAATAGAAGTGACATTAGTTATAGCCAGTAGAAAAGACATCAGAAGCAAGTATAGAAGCGACCTTACATAAGTACCACCATTTGGTCAACTTAAATTCCAAGATGTAATAAAAGGTAAAGGACCTTCACGGGCCATGAGGCCTTATGTATATATGGTGCTAGGCCCACATTTTAGACCAATCGGCACTCGATGGATAATATTGTGAATATCATGCATATCGGCTTTATTTCCCATTAACTATACCTGTACCAACTGTTAAACTGGTCCGACCTGAGAATCCAGGTAAATGAAGAAACATCCCCGTCTCTTGGGGAATTCCAACACATGAACACCGGGCGGCAAGATAGCGTACCAGTCACTGCGCCGCCGCAGATACAAAATTCCCAGCAGCAGAGAGCCGCGTGGCACAGGAACTGAGGCCAGTGTTGAACTTAATACATCATCCGTCCATTGTAGAACTGACCACATCATCCATACAGTGTAAAACTGACCACATCATCCGTCCAATGCTACCAGCTCTCCAGAAACATGAACCTGATGCAACAGGCCATAATGATAAACACGCTCTGATGTTAATTCTTTTACAGCTCTCCGTTCGTTTGAACTCCTATTCCAGAAAAGCAGTTTTATTTTAATGACGATAGCGAGCTTTTGTATTTGCTTTAGAGCTATGGGTGTTAACAGTGCCATGGAGTTTAACCCCGCCTCTGTCATGGAGTTTACAATGCTACTGCTCTGGTAAGTAGCTATGAGGCGTCTGCATTGGTAGGGAGCGTCTGCTTGTTAACGCTCTTCACATAGCACGCTTGTTATAGCTCGTTGTTGGTGAATTAGAATAATACTATCGTCCATGGCTGAATGTGCGTGCTTTAATAGTCACTGCTGTAAGCTCGTTGAAGTTACCCAAGACTGGATTGTATGTCGGGTGCTGTACATATCTTTCCCAGTACTTAACAGATAACTGGACCTTTTCCACGGCCAAGCAAAGTAGACATTTGTTGCTGCCGTGGTCACGTAACTGAGTCAGCACCTTTCTGGTTAGCGACTCTGTGTTCTTTTCGCTGGACTCATTTCAATCATTGTCATAAGTTAAGTTTAAGTTCTTACACAGGACTATTCATAACAACTCGTAAACTGGAGTGAACTCAACATGTCTGGAATAACAACACACAACTCCATTTTCATTCTATATTGACTCCAAGCATTGAACAAATTACAATATACGTTTTCACAACTACATGCTCAGAGTCGACACAATAACTACACATCTATGAATAAAAGTAGGGGCTCATTGTTTGGCCATTCTACTATACTCAGACCTCGATCAGACACTGACCGTGGTTCAAGCTCAACTAACTGCCCGCAGGAGACGCTGTCTTCTCCTCCGCAGCCCCGCCTCGCAATTTTCATGTAGGCGAGATTCTTGAACTTCACATCTTCACGCTGAGCTGCGTGAAGCTGTAGTCTGATTGCACCGGGTGGCCCTATGACCTAACCTTGGTCTTTGGTAAACAGAGACTCCCGAAGTGGTTCCGAGACGAATCACGGCAATGTAATGGATGTGGACGCTGATAATAAGAGGGACGATGACAATCAGAGCCACCCCAAACCCAGCCCCATGCTGAGGTCACGGTTTGATCACATGTATGGTGGCGCCCTCAACGGCGGAAGAGATCAAAGTGGGCAAAGAGATAACGGTGTATTGAGTTGTACTGAAGTTTACGGTGCTAGCCCCAACATTCCTAAGACAAACTGGCACTGGATCGGCCGGTGATGTGGTCAGTTACATTACAGAGATTTTACTGGCACCACTTTAGGCTACAGTGCCCTGGGAACAACGATCTATGAGGAACATAAATAATTCCCACCTCGACGCTGATTCGAAAACATGCCTATAAATCCAACATGAATACTATTCAATTCCGCAATGCTAAAGCTTTCTAACGGTCTTTGAATACTCAAATGGGATTTGGGAACCAAGGTTCTAACAAATGTGAGCACTCATGCATGGAAATAATATCCTCTTTCAAGTACCTGTTTTCACAAACGTCAACGTGTAGAAAATATGTGTCTTACAACTAAAGACATTTCTTAAAAGGTGCATAAAGCATTTGCTCTATTGAAAATCTTCGCCTACGGTAAGTTCTAAATTTGTAATATGTCGTGTCTTATTTGCAAAATGTTGTAAATAAAAGTCACCTGAGAAGTGGCACTTAGTGGTGACCATAGAAGTGACATAGTAGTGACCAACGAATTAACATTTAGAAGTGACCACATAATTAACACTTAGAAGTGGCAATATAATCAACACTGTGAAGCGACCATAGATACGCCACTTAGTGGTGGCCACAGAAGTGACACTTATTGGTGGCCACAGATGTTAGGCCAGAAGTGAAATGAGAAGTGATATTACAAATGTCATGAGAGGTGACATAACAGATGACACTAAGATTGACCAATACATGAATCATATAATTGAAATCAGAAGTGACTATTAGAAGTGACCATGGAGGTCACCAAGGAAGTGACCATTAGAGGTTACCATAAGAAGTGACCATTAGAGGTGACCTTGAGAAGTGACAATTAGAAGTGACCACGGAAGTGACGATGGAACATCATCTCCATGTGCCATCGATAAGCTTGAGCGGCCATGATTCACCATGTTACACAATCACCACAGTATGGGATTAGGTCTGTGTTCTTGTTCCGTCTATGTGGCCAGGCTGATCATGATATTCTATGCATCTGTAAAGAGGTAGTTTGCCATTTCCCTCTTTCTTGACCGTAATCATACTGGTCGGAGACTGTTGCCATTGTCGCTATAAATAGATCGTCTCTCTGCCGCCATCAAACATGAAACCATAGCCAACAACTATCTGTTGGCCTGCCCAAGGATGTCTCCTAGGCTAGCGGAAGGCAGGAGGCACCTTACTTCTTCCATGATGGGGAGATACCCTTATCCTGCTACCCGAGTCAATGATCAGTAGATGAGAAATATAAGTGACATTAGAAGTGTAGACAGTCAAAATTTTTTGGACATCTTATGAGAAGAAATGGATTGGAGAACGTAGTGACAACTGGCAAAATCGAAGGGAACAGACCAAGAGGAAGACCGAGAGGAAAATACCTGGATGGCTTGGCCACATCGCATAGACGAGACAGGAACACTGAGCTGATCCACGACACTGGTGATCGAGTGAAATGGCGAGTCATGACCGCCCACGCTTTCCGGCATGGCACATGATTGATTGATTGATTAGAAGTGGCGATAACGTGGCATCTAAAGCGACGTTATAAGTGACGTAGAAGTGACGTTAAAAGTTGCATTAGATATTTCCAATAGAAGAGCATTATAAGAGAGTATAGAAGCAACCTTACACCATTTTGTCAACTCCATAATTTAATAACATGTAAAGGACACATTACGGGCCATGAGGCCTAATGTGTATACGGTGCTAGGCCCACATTTTAGAAGACTCGACATTCGATGGATAATATTGTGAATATTACACCCATCGCGTTATTTCCCATTATCTTCACGTGTACCAACTGTTAAAATGATTCGACCTGGGAATCCAGGTAGATGAAGAAACATCCCGTCTCTAGCGGGAATTCAAAATCCTGACCACTAATCCAAGAGACACATGTACCAGTCAGTGTGCTACCACTGATACAACAGATACATATGCCAGCCAATGTACTACCACTGATACAACAGACACGTGTACCAGCCAAT
Organism: Cepaea nemoralis; assembly: GCA_014155875.1. Taxonomy (NCBI): domain Eukaryota; kingdom Metazoa; phylum Mollusca; class Gastropoda; order Stylommatophora; family Helicidae; genus Cepaea; species Cepaea nemoralis. Next base: position 32,770 of record JACEFZ010000852.1, read on the forward strand.
GTACTACCACTGATACAACAGAGACATATGCCAGCCAATGTACTACCACTGATACAACAGACACATGTACCAGCCAATGTACTACCACTGATACAACAGACACGTGTACCAGCCAATGTACTACCACTGATACAACAGATACATATGCCAGCCAATGTACTACCACTGATACAACAGACACATGTACCAGCCAATGTACTACCACTGATACAACAGACACGTGTACCAGCCAATGTACTACCACTGATACAACAGACACATGTACCAGCCAATGTGCTACCACTGATACAACAGACACATGTACCAGTCAATGTGCTACCACTGATACAACAGACACATGTACCAGCCAATGTACTACCACTGATACAACAGACACATGTACCAGCCAATGTACTACCACTGATACAACAGACACATGTACCAGCCAATGTACTACCACTGATACAACAGACACATGTACCAGCCAATGTGCTACCACTGATACAACAGACACATGTACCAGCCAATGTGCTACCACTGATACAACAGACACATGTACCAGCCAATGTGCTACCACTGATACAACAGACACATGTACCAGCCAATGTGCTACCACTGATACAACAGACACATGTACCAGCCAATGTGCTACCACTGATACAACAGACACATGTACCAGCCAATGTGCTACCACTGATACAACAGACACATGTACCAGCCAATGTGCTACCACTGATACAACAGACACATGTACCAGCCAATGTACTACCACTGATACAACAGACACATGTACCAGCCAATGTGCTACCACTGATACAACAGACACATGTACCAGCCAGCTACCACTGATACAACAGACACATGTACCAGCCAGCTACCACTGATACAACAGACACATGTACCAGCCAATGTGCTACCACTGATACAACAGACACATGTACCAGCCAATGTGCTACCACTGATACAACAGACACATGTACCAGCCAATGTGCTACCACTGATACAACAGACACATGTACCAGCCAATGTACTACCACTGATACAACAGACACATGTACCAGCCAATGTGCTACCACTGATACAACAGACACATGTACCAGCCAATGTACTACCACTGATACAACAGACACATGTACCAGCCAATGTGCTACCACTGATACAACAGACACATGTACCAGCCAATGTGCTACCACTGATACAACAGACACATGTACCAGCCAATGTGCTACCACTGATACAACAGACACATGTACCAGCCAATGTGCTACCACTGATACAACAGATACATATGCCAGCCAATGTGCTACCACTCATCCAAGAGACACATATACCAGTCATTACGCTACCACTGATACAACAGACACATCTACTAGCCAATGTACTCCAACGGTTCGAAGTCAGAACGTAGATTATACCAAAATGAATACCATGGCATGTTTACACTTATTTTCCATTTCATTTTCCACTATTTGTGGTGGTGTGACATACGATTTACATACTGTTCAACTTCCCCCATTGAAACGGCCTTTTCACGTCCGATTGAAAACTCCCAATGACATTTGGTAAAAGACTGGAACGCTCTGACATGGAAACAATACCCTACCTAAAGTAGACGCTTTCGCAAGCTTAATAAATGTCAATGTGTTGAAAATATGTGCCAGGAAAACCTCACTCTATACACTTCAAACTAAACAAATTTCTTAGAATTGCTTAACGCACCTGTTCTAAAGAAAGTCTTGACATACTTTCGTCTGTCATAGTTACAAAATATTGTTGTACGAAAACACACACACACACACACACACACACACACACACACACACAAACACACACACATACACACACACACACACACAAAGAAATATCATAAAAGTCACTCCAGATATAGTCGGCGATGTTTTTTTGTTGTTGCACTCACTCGCTTTGAACTCAAACGTAGTCCACTTCTAGTGGCATGGATTGCATTGTGTGTATGTGTGTATTATCTTTCACTATTACCAGTGTCTCTCGCCATCAGGTGAAGCTACTCCGACTTCAGTGGTAATTGTAATTTTCTGAAATGGAGCTTTTCCTTGCCTATTATATTCTTAGTTTCTGTCGTGCATCTTCCATTTGATTTTGTGCATGCTTCTATGGATTTAAAATTATCCCTTCAATTACCATTTTATATTTTGGTGTCACTTTATTTTTCTTTAATGTCACCTGTGTTACTGTTTTCTTGATACTTAAGGAGAGTCCTTTCATTTCACTCTCTGTTAATACAATGTCCAACATTTGTTGTAGACCTTTTGCAATTTTTTTGCCATTAATACAGTGTCATCTGCACAGTGTATATTGTTAATATTATAACCTCCAATTCGTATTCCTGACATCTATCGTTTTTAAAAATCTATTTCATTATCATGTTTCTATATATAGAAAAGAGATTCGGTGACAAAACACATCCCTGTCGTACTCATAACATTATGTGCTCATACGTTTTTTTATTTTGGTTTGTTTTATTTAAAGTTGCATATCCCTTACATGACGTTGTAGTCAACACCAGCATTTTTCAGCTGTTGTCGATGTATTAGGCAAGATTACGCTAAGTACTTTGCCATTGCTTTCTGAGCTTCCGGCTCACAATCTGTCGCGTGATAAGCTACTGTTGAGAGAAGTCTCACAGGTACAGTAGAAGACAATGAGCCTAACCGCTAGGATAGACTCCCCACTGAAGAAATAGCAGACGAGTGGCTCGTGAAAAACAAAGGGAGTATGACAAATTGTCCCAGGAAAAGAAGTCTACTATTCTTACAGTGGCACAGGACTGCAGATAAAGTTGTACAGCTATACACACACAGATGACAGCAAACTTAGTTAGCAGCGACACGATGACCCGGTGGAAAAGAATTTATCCCCCAGACTTGACTTTAGCTATGCAGCTCGAAGAGGTCGATGAAAATGAAGATTCAACTTTCGTCCTACTCTCACACTTGTGTGATCTAATTAAATGTTAGATATGAAGATAATAACCAGGATTGCTTATTTAGCAATAAGCGACAACACCGCTTATCACAAGTTTAATAACTGAAAGTAGAAATTATGAGTTCCCACAAGTAACGTAAAAGGAGAATAAGGGATGAGAAGTATAAAAAAAACGTTGTTCTCGGAGCGAGGTCAAATCCCTGTGTTTACTCTTATGTTTCTCCCAGTGAGCTCACTGATTTGTCTGTGCATATATTTTGTCTTTTTAACAGAATTTATTTCATTTTCTTGCACTACTCGTTTAACCAACTTTGTATTTCCTTCATACATTTATCTCTTATTTCTTTATTTATTTTATCATACTCGCGTTTGTCATTTTTACTATTGTTCTTTTGTCCATCACCTTTAAGATTTCTTCAGTCATCCATTTTTCTTTCCTTTTTGGCTTCTCTTCGGTAATATTTCTTTGCCTGTTAGATGAATGGAGTCTCTTAACATTTCACATTGTACATTTATAATCTGTATGTTAGCTATTGCATTGTACCGTTCTTTCACAGTTACTCTGTACTGTTCTTGAATTTCTTTATCTGCTTTCAGAACACCTTTAATAAGCCTCATATTCCTAAACATTTTTTCTCTCTCTTTAATTTTACTTTTATTTGTCCACATAGTGGTACATAATCTTTATTACAGTTAGAACCAGGCATTGTCTTCACATTTAGCATTTCCAAATCTTATATTAATAAGTATGTATTCATATTTCTTGAGTAAAGTCTTATCAGGGCTTTTCCATGTATAACACCGTATTTTCTTGATGTTTAAAACAGGTGTTTGCAAGTATCATATCACTTACATTTGCACATTCTATGAGTTTCTCTCCTATTTCATTTCTTGTACCTAAACCATAATTCTTCATTACATCCTCAATTTTTCTCTTTCATTTTTTTTTTTGCATTAAAACCTCCTATTATTATTATTATTATTATTATTATTATTATTATTATTATTATTATTATTATTATTATTATTATTATTATTTTTATTATTATTATTATTATTATTATTATTATTATGATGATGATGATGATGATGATGTTGTTGTTGTTGTTGTTGTTGTTGTTGTTGTTGTTGTTGTTGTTGTTGTTGTTGTTGTTGTTGTTGTCGTTATTTTTATCTTGTGATCTAATTTGAGATATCGCCAGTTCTACGTTATCATAAAAAGTTTTGTATTTCTTCATCAGTACTGCTTGTTGTTGGTGCATATACTTGTATGAATTAATATATATTTCTCTGCCTTTCAATTTCACCACGATAACTATCTAAAATACAACAGTAACCATTAATTTATTTGGCTGTTTTTTTAATCAAATGATTTATTCCACTCCTCCAGAATAAATTATTGTGTTTGTCAGTTATAATTCTATCTGATCTCTTCCACCTCATCTGACTTATGCCAAGGATATTCTTTCTGTCACCATAACTGTCATTTACTGCCAATGTAATACCCTGCGGTGTACGGCATGGGGGTCTTAAGCCTGAGGAATTAGGGCCGCCTGCCTAGTCCAGTCGCCGCGAATTGTGCAGGTTAGGATGTTCTTTTTGCTCCCGACAGAAAAAAATCCCACACCTTACCGATTATTCGAACCCAGGTCTCCCAGAGGAAAATCCGGCGTTCTAGCCACTTGGCCAGCCGCTACTCATATTCGTTTTCATATATTTAATTTATTTTATACTAGCTGACCCGGCCCGGCTTCGCCCAATCCCTAGCGGGGAGCATCTCATTTAATTCATATTAGACCCTGCTCCCGTTCCCATTCCCAAAAAGACGACCCGTCCCGGCTACGCTCAGCTCTTAGCGGGGAGCGTCTCATTTAATTCACATTCAGCCCCTGCCCCGTCCCCGTTCAGAAAAAAGACGACCCGGCCCGGCTTCGCCCAGTTCCTGGTGGGGAACGTCTCATTTAAACCATATTAGTAGTCATAAAAGCTCCCGTTCCCGTTCCCGGAAATATGGCGAACAAATTGGAAGAGAACAATCTTCATCCCAATAACTAAATAGGGCAATCTGAAACTCAATCAATCAATTATGTGCCATGCCGGAAAGCGTGTTCGGTTATGACTCGCCATTTCACTCGATCACCATAGTCGTGGATCAGCTCAGTGTTCCTGTCTCGCCCATGCCATGCTTCCAAGCCATCCAGGTATTTTCCTCTCGGTCTTCCTCTTGGTCTGTTCCCTTCGATCTTGCCAGCTGTCACTAAGCTGTCCAGTCCATTTCTTCTCATAACATGTCCAAAACATTTTGACTGCCTACGTATAATTTCTCTGAATTTTTTTTTTTTTTTTTTTTTTTTTGGGGTTTGGCGGTCATCCCAGACTAGCTGGTTCCCCGCCTCCCCTGTTTTTGGCGTGGACCCTTAGTCCCACTGTGAGCTGTTGCCCACAGTGGTCCACCGGGCCCACATTTAAAGTGATGCTTATGTGAGGTTTTTTTTTTTTGATCTCCCGGCCCCCGACCAGACCAGGCGCACTACTGGTGGGGGATGCAGCAAATGCGTCTGATCTTAGCCAAGGGACCGAGAATGATCATCCCGGCCTCCGACCAGACCAAGCGCACTACTGTCTGGGGGCCAGCAAATACACTTGATCTTAGCCAAAAGGCCGAGAAGCGATATATCTCTGAAACTACTGAACGTAAGCTTACCAAGATATCACGAACACCCAATAAATGCTGGGATGACTGTATAGATGTCGAAGAGAAATAAAAAGATGAGTTAGAAAATTTTCACGTATTTAAAATATGTGTATTATTTTTATGAAAACTTTAAAAATGCCTTAAAGATTTTATCATTATATATAATAACGCATATGAATGTAAATAACTGTAGAAAACATTTTATAAAGCTTTGATAACAATGCAACAATTATATATAAAATATATAGCAATGCTACTAATAGTTATGTCCCTTGATATAACTTTTCTTAAGTTAAGTCCCCTCGCTATATATAAATTATAATGTAATAACACAATTTAATATTATTACGTAAATAGCTGTTTGTAAACTAACAAACTATGACAGTTGGCAGCACTGAAATGAGAATAAGACGTGTAGAAAATTTCATCTCAATCGGATGGACCGTTCGCGCACGCATAAATAACATATGGACTCACAGACAGACATTCTATTTTACATATATAGATTATCGTTCAACTTTCCTAACTCATTTAGTGTCCTAACATTCCATGTTCCTATTTTATTGCTTTTTGTTAACGTACTTGGACATTTGTGAAAGTCAAAACAAATTAAACTTAGCACCAAATTTAAAATTTGCTAGCATGAAATCAATACAAATGTTTGGATCAGATACAATTAGAGCAATCAAAACGATTACAAGTAAAACACGAACATTCACTAATTTGAGCATGTGCAAAATGTGAGGTATAAAATGATAGGACAGAATCACCAATGTAGAGCTCACGGAGAGAATTAAACAAATCCAACAGAAACAAGAGGTGAAGAAAAGATGCTGAAGCTAGATAGGTCATGCATTCAGAAAGCCTGAGAATATTAAAAGTAGAAAAGTATGTGCCTGGAATCCACTGAGCAAAAGAATCACTCATGAGAAGCTAGTGGAGAGAACCAGATATATTCTAGCAGATCAAGGAGAATCACTCATGAGAATCTAGGGGAGAGAATCAGATATATTCCAGCAGATCAAGGAGACTGACTCATGAGAAGCTAAGTGAGAGAACCAGATATTCCAGCAGATCAAAGAGAATCACTCATGAGAATTGGGGGTGGGGGGGGGAGAGAGAACCAGACATATTCCAGCAGATCAGCAGGTAAGGATAGGACACTGGCCACAGATATGACAGACATTGAGAATCATTATAACTTGAAAACAATGTTTTCCCATAGGGGATTTGCATAATGAAAGCTCTTACAATAGGTTGCACAAGTTATTGACTGGTATATTTGGCCGCATCTCGTTAGGTTCATCCTGTAGAGGTCACACACATAAACTCAAGCAGTCAGATAAATCTTTCCAGCTGAAATATACAACATACACATTTTCACACACATTTTGTTGTTGTCTCAGCAAAAGAGATATATTTCCTATGACGAATGTTGCGAATGTCTTTGTCTGCCAAGGTAGCTAACAACGATTGTCTGAAAGAGGTTAATGAAACTAAAACATTACATACACCAATAAGAAAACGACTAACAGCTTTCTTTGGCCATGGAATGAGAACAGAGGCATTGGAGAACATCGTGACAACTGGAAAGATCTTTGGGAAGATAAGCAGAGGCAGACCAAGAAAAGTGGTGCTGTGTGGATTGTGACGGTTACATGGAGGAATTTCATCAACAGAGTTGATCCAGAAAACCAAAGACCGAGATCTGTGGAGAATCATGAACGTCTACGCCAGCTGGCATGGCACTTGATGATGATGACACATTTTAACAGCAGCTTCATGCATTATATACAACACCACACCTATCCCCACACCAGCATTAAAAGAACATGCTTATCTGAATGCTAAATCTATTTGCATTATCACTTTCATTGTCGGTGCCGGTCTACTTACATTGGCAGAGCAGCGAGGCAGTTGAACAATAAGGTGGTAGTAGATATACCCAACTTTTAGATAAACATAATAATAAGCAAAGGTTTCCGCTATCTTTAGTTATCCCATAATTAACTCTGATCCACGAGTCTGGTGATCGTGTGAGATGGTGAAACATGACCGCCCATACTTATCGGCATGACATGATGATGATGAATAAACGCTGGTAACACAGTAGGATCTACATACACGATATTGCCTACGTCATCGACAAAGCAGCTTCTTTTAGAATCCGCACACGGGATTGATAGAAACAATGTGTATTGTGTGTTGTGTACCACATAAAATGGACGAATGTTAAGATTAGCAGAAGCATTTACTATTCCATTGGTTAAACCAACTTTGTATATGTAAAAAAGGCATGACAGTTTGATTAAAATGAACGTGGTAGACAATGTAAATGACTGTGGGAATACGCGTGTTGTATTTGTCAGATTGAAGGTCTTATCTGTTTGTTTCAATTTATGTTTAGCTTGGCGAGGCCGAGAGGTTTACCGCGCTATCACTTAAACTTGCTCTTGTCACAGCGACGTAGTGGGTTTATTTCACAAGCCGGGCAGTAAGACTTTGACTTCTCGTTCTCGACTTGGGGACGTAAATTACAAGTAACTTAGAAGTCGGAGAGGGTTCACCTAATGGCGAAGTACACTGGTAATAAGGAAAGCTAATCATGGCACTGAATCAGTGTTGCATACTCACTTGTAGGAACAACTACACCTGGCCTTGGAATGTGAGTGTAATTTCCACACAGTCCTACGCTAAACGGCAAGTATGGATTTTTCCCCCGCATATCCTATTACAGAACGCTGTCAACACCAGCATTTTACCACTGTTGTTGTTTTCTTGGCAAGATTACGCTCAGTAGTTTGCCATTGATTTCTGAGCGGCCGGCTCACATATCCCGTAAGTAATGGGCATGTCGAGAACCGTTACCGATTCTCGCGCTGTTGCGTTTGCTCACGTGGATAAACGGGATTACGGAAAAAGTCGCTAACCCCTAGGCCAGGTAGATGGATTAGGACAATACAAATCAACCACGTGGGGTAGATAATGTTCGAAATTGTGGATTAGTAAAAGAGACTTTATACATCTGGAGTTGGATAACAGACAAAGCAGTGGATCAAGAAAAGAGACTTTACACATTTGGAGTTGGATAACAGACAAAATAGTGGATCAAGAAAAGAGACTTTATGCACCTAGGGCTATATAATAGAAAAAATAGTGGATCAGGAAAAGAGACATAAACCCAGCACAGGTAAAGTTAAACGAAAGATATGCTCACCACATGAGACGTGCTGGGTATGTGATCATATCTCCATACATTTAGACCAGTTGTAACTGGGCGGATGATGAGATCAATATCACACAGACCGCCTTGACTTCCTAGAATAGTTTCTGGTACTCGTGTTAATTTGGGTTGACCTGGGTCACTTCCTCGTATGTGAGAGGATTCGAACTCATGACTAGAGGACTGGCAGGCAATCGTGCTAGCTACTGCGAACTGTGGCTCCTATTTTGGGACTACACAACAGAAAAAATATTGGATTAGGACAGACAGACAATCTTCCTTGGACGACGTCTGCAGAATGCACTTGTACAGAGAGTACAGCATCGAGAGTTCTGTTACAAACACTGATCAACAATTCCACATCGCGGCTTTCCATCTCGTTACAGGGCTCACTTGTCCTGAAGGAGTGGCTATCCTCTGCCATGAAAGTTATGTAGTCACAAGGAGTGCAGGCGCAAGGTTCTCTTAGAGTTTGGGGTCTTCCCTCTCCTGAGCATTGCATCTCATCAGTGCCACCCGACAAGCAGGATATGAAAAGGGAGGCAAGATCTAAGTGTTCTCCAATCTCGATATGTGCGGTAGTCGTCCTTAGCACGTCATATGTTTCAAGGCGTGTTTTTATTTTGATGTGGAAAAGTTTTCTAGCAACTTGTACCAAAGTGACAGCACCATGCACAGCTCTGCTTCCCTTCTCCCAGCTCAGAATTCAAGGGGGGAGGGGGGGGGGTGTGTTGCATGATCGATATTGTAATCGTACATTGTGGGATAATCATATGAGGCATTAACCATGTCATGGTTCAACACAGCGCATTTAGTTTCGGTGATTATAAAACAAGGTCAAATGGACATCGACAAATGATGATAAGATTAGACTTAGGCCTGTATTGTTTCCTTCTTGGGGTTTAAATATTTTAATGCCAGCCGGCTCTAACTCCATGCCCATACTTTAAAAGTTATTAGCCTATCCTTTCAAGGTGTAACAGTCAACTTCAGCATCTTGAGGCTGTTTCTGATTCATGAGCAAGCTTACGTTCAGCAGTTTGCCATTTTCGAATTACCGTCACTCATACCATTGTATGGAAACAACGCAAAGCGATCTGCAACCAAATCGACCACAGCTGTAATTCGAACGTAGGATGCGGGATTAAAAATTGTATTCGTAACACCTTTGCCACAAAGCCGGCGCCACAGAGCCCATATGGATATAGTGAGTCACAATCCTGTCAGAGTCCTGACTATTAGCTCCGTCTAGCTCACTGGACTTGGACAGGCAAATTACAACATCTACGTAACATACACTAATAACACATGAATGCAATCGGAAACTGGCAGGAGCTATCTCCTGAACAATCATTTATTACACTATATTACAGGCTGACAACATGGTCGCACTTCACGCTCAAACAATCATTCACCACCAACAGCCACGCGCTAGCTCACAATGGCGATCTTTACACTGTCGCCCGTATGATCATTCACAATCACAACTTCACATCATCCCGCACATATCACAGTTAGTACATTCCTCGAATATCAATACACAACGTTCATCTCCATCTATCCATCATGAAACACTATCGTTCTATCGTTCTATCCCTCTCTAGATCTCCACACGTCCGTCTCTATTCGCTGCCTCACACACACTGACTCTCTCCTCGTTGACCTTCCCACATCACGTGGCTCTGATCACGGGCTTCTTGCCTGACCGTCCGCTAGCCAAGCCGTGGTGTCTCTTACTGCCCTTTACCTCAGCTATGCTTACACTGACTCTCGCTTACATACCGGCACTTACATTCTTCCTTACATATAAGACCATGACATTCTCCCCCCGCACAACCAATGTGGCACTTTCTCTTGGAAATGTGACACATTCTGTTGTTGTTACTCTTGGTCCATCTTTCTAACCTTGTCAGGGGATTATATGATAATAAGTACGCGCTTGCGTCCCTTTTTGCTCTGATCTTTTCCGAGATTAACTTGAAATATTGTTCTCTCTTTTTCAGTATTGAGGTTTCTCTCAAGGTTTTGTCGTGGTCTGACAAATGTTCTGGTTGGGTCTACTTGTCATACCTCGTTATATTATTCAACCACCACTCCGTGACATTACATTCAGTTCATATTTCTCAATCGATTGTCTGTGCATTATCATCTCATAGTTATTGTGGCTATGCTGGTTTAAGGATTCTCCATTGGTTTACGTCTCAAATAAGGCTACAACTTCCTCTTACAGCATTCTTAGACTTTCTCTCTATTCAGACGTGGTTTCCCTCGTCTATAGTTAATGTACCTTAATCGATTCTTTATGAGCACGCTATGTCAATGTTGTGGTCATGGTTCGAATATACTTCATGTATGTCATAGTCCCCCTTACCTCATCTTATGTCGGACCGTGAGTTGTTTCCCTTTTTGAGCACACCTCGTTTCCTGTTATGGAGATTTGTTATTAATCTCTTTGGTTAGCATCACACTGTTGGTATGTTCTTTCTTGTTACCATCTTCTGATGTTAATTCTGTACCGCTATTGCTAAGCGTCATTCGTCGGGCTATCCAGCATACGCGAAGGCAAGTTTGGTAACATTCGCGCATTGGGATTGCCAGGCGTTGATTCTCAGCATTACAACTTATTCTATTCGCCACTATACTTACGCTCATATGTACATATCACATTATAACAATACAAAGTATTATAATAATAAAATTAGACATTGGATGTCATACAGTTAATACCTATACAATAAAATGTTCATCGTCACAACCTTTATGCACATATAGGACACTGTTCTTGTCCTGTGAAAGTTATGCACACGGAATTACATCACTCGTGTTCAATGTTCACTGCGGTGCTGGAATGTTTGGCATTTCTTCTTTCTGAACCGATTATTAACGTCTTCTATATATCATGATATTGTCTTTCCTTCTGTATAGTGATTAAGACTTTTCACCAAATTTGGACAATTTGTAAGTCCATTTTGTAAAATTGCTGGAATTCACACGTATAAAACACGAATTAATTAAGTTCAGTGGCCTTAATTTTGAGTGTGGCCATGGTGCGTATGTCTGTGGCTGTCTTTGCCATAGTTTGTAGGTTGGCATCTGGTTCATTAAACTGATCACCGGAAATGAATGTCTGTACTTGTGAAGCTGTCGTCGTTGTTAGTCGATTTCAAAAGGTGAATTCTGTAGATACTCGTTTGAAACAAAGTCACTATGGGTATATCTTACTGTTAGATACCTGAAATCACATGTTGAGTCTTACTGTTCTGTTGATGACAATTTTCACGTTGAAGGAACGTTTATGTTGGTCTGTACAATGGAGTGTGCTAGTATCATAGCGCTGGAGTCGTACAGCAGACATGGCAACTCTGGAGTTACTCGATCTAAGGATATAAAGTGGGTTACGGTTAAAATTTTCCGAAGGGTGGGGATTTTCAAATTTCATGTTGAGATCATTCTGAGTGCTATCTCCAAACCTGCACTCGTACATGTGTGTATACATTCAATAGTTCAAATAATAATAATACACCATGTATAGTTTTGAAATGTAATCGTGCATGTTTGTATGCGTTTCTGCAATTTGTGTATATTTTCCAAAATATGTAGGGTAATTTGTTGCTGATTTTTGTCAGTAATTCCACCGACTGATGATTTACATTGTTCAGCATAAGTATGTGTTTGAGTTGATTTGACATAGAGTTTATCAGTGGTAACAACAAACTTTGGTTCAACAGTAATAATATCAGTAACAAAGTTTGCTGGTTTGTCATGAGTAATATCATCTGTGTTGCGTCATGATGATGTGTAAATAAAATTGTTTGTGACGACAGTTGTTTTGTATTCACAATGAGTAGTGCGAGTATAACCATCCACTGTGCGCACTTGGGCATGTGTGTAGTTAACAGGGAGTACAGGAGGTATAGTATGTACCATGATGATTTGTGATCTTTCCTTGCCCTTGTGAAATACTTGTTTTCTGCACCTTTTTTCTTGTGATGATACACACCAGTTTCTGTTTTTTCTTGTTGTGAGATGGTATGGTGTGGTACTTTGGTCTGTTCATCATGTTGTTGTATGATGAGTGGTGTAGTTAAAGCAGTGCTTGTTGTGATGTTAACTTTTTGCCCTGTGTGAGTTTTGGACTCTGTGTAGTCTGTCACATTTAATACATTTCCAATTAATAAATCACAGCATGGATTGTCTAATAAAGCACAAGTTACTCTGCCTGATAGGAAAGGTGATTTTATATTGGCCCATGCCATAGGATATTTATCTACTGTCCCTGAAACAGTTCTGCAATAGATGTACTCATCTAGGTAGTCTTTAGGATCAGCTAGGGTCTTCCGAAGACCGATAAGACAGGACCCTGTGTCGCGTACACATGTGCATACTGTGTCATTAATGTATCCTTCATGGAACGTTAGTTTTCCTAACGACAGTCTTGAGGTTTTGTTCATTTCCTCACTTTCTTGTTGAGTATTGCTCTCTTTACATAAGGAGTGAGGCTGAGTGATGTTAACAACATTATTGAAATATGGTACAAAGTCTGATGGGTAAAACTCAGTTTGTTCTGACTTTGCAGTGTTTGGTCTTGTTTTCGTCTCTGTGATGTTTACTTTTTCTAAGTTCTTTGCTGGAATGTCTGTTGTAATGTTTATGGCTGCATTTGCTTTTGCTTTCTGTATTCTTTTTACACCTTCACATTCAAAACGTCTATGGCCATACGCGAGGCAAAAATGACATGTTGTTCTATATTTCCTTTGATTTACCTTCCCCAGTTTTTGTGCTATAATAGTATTTAGGTATTCTTGATAAGTGGGATTTTTATCGCATATTCCATTTTCTGTATGTGGAGTGCTACAATGTTTGCACAGTACTGGTTTTGTTTTCTGTGGTTTGTTTTGACAATCTGTGGCTGCAGATGCCGTTGATTTCACAGTACTTTTCTGTTGAGTGTTCTTAACCAGGTTTATACTTAGGTTGTAATATTCGCGGCATTTTTCTAATAAATTTTTGATAGGCTCTTTGTTATGTTCTTCTAAATATTTTCTGCATTCGGCTGGTAGTGTTGCTTTTAGTTTTTCTATTAGCAAGAAATGTATTACTCCTTGATTGTTGTCTGAATGTTTAATTACCAATATTAGTTTTCTGAAAGATTCTTCTAATTCCCTTATATACTGGGTGAATGACTTGTCTGTAGCTGGTTTCAAATTTTGTACTTCTACTTTTAGAGTCTCGAAAGAGGTTAGATAGTGTTTTAATATGTTTGTCTTATAATATTCATAGTTTGTACTTGACATATCTGGTATGAGCTCATGTAGTTTTTTACTCTTTATTGGTACGTAGTTGTTGTACCATAAATACCAAAAATCTTTTGGGATTTTGTAGTCTTGCATTTTCTTTTCAAATTCCTGTAGCCAATCACGTATTAAGTCAGGTTTTCTATTACAATTTGCTTTGTCTTGTGCCAGTGTACCCTCGAAAAAGTCATGCAAATTTCTGTAATGTTTTGTACCCCAGAATTATGATCGATCTGGGCTGTGTTCATCATCTGACATCATTTTCTGTTAATTAATATTTACCTTTACCAATGATGATGTTTACACAAGAAAATCAAAAGAATGCAGATTTGGGTAATTAGCAATCAAAATTAATCAACTTATCTTTATCTGCTGACTACTCGAACGCTTGATGTACAGGAACGTGATTCTCGTGCTGGTTACCGTTGACCGGTTCAGGTTACGTCGGTCGCTTTGTAGAATTGAAACCTGCTGTGGAAAGAAATGATGTTATTTTCGTTCTGATTCTATTAACAACTCTTTGATTTACAATTTTTTATACATATTATGCAATAGGTCTTCTTCTTTACAAAAGTAGCGTTCTTTTATGCGTTTTACATGGGAATGTGGTTCATGTGTACTTCTGACACCATTATACCTGTCAGAGTCCTGACTATTAGCTCCGTCTAGCTCACTGGACTTGGACAGGCAAATTACAACATCTACGTAACATACACTAATAACACATGAATGCAATCGGAAACTGGCAGGAGCTATCTCCTGAACAATCATTTATTACACTATATTACAGGCTGACAACATGGTCGCACTTCACGCTCAAACAATCATTCACCACCAACAGCCACGCGCTAGCTCACAATGGCGATCTTTACACTGTCGCCCGTATGATCATTCACAATCACAACTTCACATCATCCCGCACATATCACAGTTAGTACATTCCTCGAATATCAATACACAACGTTCATCTCCATCTATCCATCATGAAACACTATCGTTCTATCGTTCTATCCCTCTCTAGATCTCCACACGTCCGTCTCTATTCGCTGCCTCACACACACTGACTCTCTCCTCGTTGACCTTCCCACATCACGTGGCTCTGATCACGGGCTTCTTGCCTGACCGTCCGCTAGCCAAGCCGTGGTGTCTCTTACTGCCCTTTACCTCAGCTATGCTTACACTGACTCTCGCTTACATACCGGCACTTACATTCTTCCTTACATATAAGACCATGACATTCCCGCCACAGAGCACATCGGGACACAGTTAGTTACAATCACAGAGCACATCGGGACACAGTTGGTTACAATCACAGAACACATCGGGATATAGTTGGTTACAATCACAGAGCACATCGGGGTATAGTTAGTTTCATTCCCGCCACAGACCACATCGGGATATAGTTAGATACAATCCCGCCACAGAGCACATCAGGATATAGTTGGTTACAAGCCCGCCACAGAGCACATCGGGATATAGTTGGTTACAATCACAGAGCATATCGGGATATAGTTGGTTACAATCACAGAGCACATCGGTTTATAATTGGTTACAATCACAGAGCACATCAAGGTATAGTTGGTTACAATCCAGCCACAGACCACATCAGGGTATAGTTAGTTACAATTACAGAGTACATCGGGGTATAGTTGGTTACAATCACAGAGCACATCGGGGTATAGTTGGATACAACCCCGCCACAGACCACATCAGGATATAGTTGGTTACAATCCCGCCACAGAGCACAGCGGGGTATAGTTGGTTTCAATCACAGAGCACATCGGGGTATAGTTGGTTACAATCCCGCCACAGATCACATCGGGATATAGTTGGTTACAATCCCGCCACAGAGCACATCGGGATATAGTTGGTTACAATCACAGAGCACATCGGGATATATTTGGTTACAATCACAGAGCACATTGGGGTATAGTTGGTTATAATCACAGAGCACATCAGGGTATAGTTGGTTACAATCCCGCCAACAACATTTCTGCTGCACTTTTCAAGGCCTCTATCTCTGCAATTAAGTTACTTGAGGATTGTTCATTTGTATGTGACCGTGAATCCTTCCACCTCCATTTTCTGTTGAATTATTCTACAAATCCACCTGTGCATGCATGGGACTAGGTGGCGATGGGGTAACGTTATTATATGTAGTTTTTGTTCGCTTGTCCTCTTTCTAATTCGTTCTGACAGTCGTTTTGCGAGTACCTGAATGTATTCCACCATCGAATTGAGGCGATGTGTTATTGTCTCCAGGGTGGGAACTTGTATTCATTGTTAATGGGTCTTAAGCAGCGCTAGAGAAAAATAAGAAACTAAATTTATATCTCAATGCAATAAACACACACACACACACACACACACATGCGCGCGCGCGCGCACACGCACGCATGCACGCACGCACACACACACACACTGAGAGAATAATTACAACAGGTTAAACACTTGTCAGCATATTTATTTATCAATAGAGAAAGAGTGTAAAAGGCAATATATCTCAATGAAATAAACACACACACACACACACACACACACACACACACACACACACACACACACACACACCAGAGTCGAACTTAACAACATCAATAGAGATGTCGAGTTGAGCTGCTGCTTAGGGTTGAGTTGAATTCGGCCTGAAGCTTTTGGCTTATAAAATGAAGTATAGTGCGGAATTTCAGTTCAGCTTGCAGTGCAGAAATGCAGAGCAGTTTCAGAGCTTATGCCTAGAATACAGCAGCTTGGAGTTGGAGATTGAGAAATTTTAGTTATTTTACAATTATTTTTTTTTAAATATTGTGAGAAGAAATGAATTGGAGAACTTGGTGACAACTGTCAAGATCGAAGGGAACAGACCAAGGGGAAGATCGAGAAGTAAATACCTGGATGGCTTGGCCACGTGGTATGGTAGAGACAGAAACACGGAGTCGATCCAAACTCAGGTGATCGAGTGAGATGGCAAAACATTACCACCGACACTTACCGGCATGGCACATGATGGATGGATGGAGTTGTTATAGGTATTGCAGTTTTTCGGGAGTTCAGCAGTAGACACGGGAGTTCAGTAGTAGAAACGGGAGTTCAGCAGTAGACAGGGGAGTTCAGTAGTAGACAGGGGATTTCAGCAGTAGACAGGGGAGTTCAGTAGTAGACAGGGGATTTCAGTAGTAGACAGGGGAGTTCAGCAGTGGGTAGTCCTGCCGGGATTTCAGTAGTAGACAGGGGAGTTCAGCAGTGGGTAGTCCTGCCGAGAGTAGAGCAGCTTAGCCCAGAGAGGTTAGTTCGGGCGTCATTCTTCCTATGTGCCAATACAGCCAGTGTTTGATGGAGATAATCTGGGAGCATTGGTGAATTGTGCTGAATAAATCGCTATTTTTGGACACGGTGATTACCTTCGGTTCTAATGGGAGGAGATGGACCTTTACAAGTGTTGATTGGTTACCGGCGTTACACGCGTCGAGTGGATGAGGTTACGTGACGACCAATGATGGACGCATGTACGGCACGGCTTGCACACCTAGTAGTAGTGCATTGTTACACTGTTACAGTAGTTACATTGATACGCACACATTGTTGGGCCATGGAAATGCGATGACAGAGATTTAAAAACATAAGAACAAATACTGCTCTGCTAGAATCACAGAAATGAAAGCATGTAAGGATTGGAACAGATAGAGGAACACAAGTCACAATACTACGCGCATGCACAATCCTTCTGAAAATCAAGAATACGCCTGTAAATTTGAGTGATAATAAAGAATATTAACATTGGTTAGACGAACAAGAGAAAACACAAATCCAGCCAACCAGAGAGAAAAAAAAGAATACAGCCAACCAGAGAACACACAGATCCCACCAAGAAGGCAACACATAGATCCAGCCAAGAAGGAAACACACAGATCCAGCTCACAAGAGAACACACAGATCCAGTCAAGAAAGGAACACACAGATCCAGCTCAGAAGAGAACACACAGATCCAGCTCACAAGAGAACACACAGATCCAGCCAAGAAGGGAACACACAGATCCAGCTCACAAGAGAACACACAGATCCAGTCAAGAAAGGAACACACAGATCCAGCTCAGAAGAGAACACGCAGATCCAGCTCACAAGAGAACACACAGATCCAGCCAAGAAGGGAACACACAGATTCAGCCAAGAAGGGAACACACAGATCCAGCCAACCAGAGAACACATAGATCCAGCCAAGAAGGGAACGCACAGATCCAGCCAAGAAGGGAACACACAGATCCAGCCAAGAAGGAAACACACAGATCCAGCTCACAAGAGAACACACAGATCCAGTCAAGAAAGGAACACACAGATCCAGCTCAGAAGAGAACACACAGATCCAGCTCACAAGAGAACACACAGATCCAGCCAAGAAGGGAACACACAGATTCAGCCAAGAAGGGAACACACAGATCCAGCCAACCAGAGAACACATAGATCCAGCCAAGAAGGGAACGCACAGATCCAGCCAAGAAGGGAACACACAGATCCAGCCAAGAATAGAACACACAGATCCAGCTCACAAGAGAATACACAGATCCAGCCAAAAATGGAACACACAGAGCCAGCTCACAAGAGAACACACAGATCCAGCCAAGAAGAGAACACACAGATTCAGCCAAGAAGGGAACACACGGATCCAGCTCACAAGAGAACACACAGATCCAGCTCACAAGAGAACACACAGATACAGGTCACAAGAGAACACACAGATCCAGCCAACAAGAGAACACACAGATCCAGCTCACAAGAGAACACACAGATCCAGCCTTCAAGAGAACACACAGATCCAGCCTACAAGAGAAAACACATATCCAGCCAATAAGAGAACACACATATCCAGCCAACAAGAAGACACACAGATCCAGCCAACAAGCGAACACACATATCCAGCCAACAAGAGGGCACGCAGGTCCAGAGAACAAGAGAACACACAGATCCAGCTCACAAGAGAACACACAGATCCAGCCTTCAAGAGAACACACAGATCCAGCCTACAAGAGAAAACACAGATCCAGCCAATAAGAGAAAACACAGATCCAGCCAACTAGAGAACACACAGATTCAGCCAACAAGAGAATACATAGATCCAGCCAACAAGAACACATATAACCATCCAACAAGAACACACACATCCAGCCAACAACTGAACACACAGATCCAGCCAAGACGAGAACACACAGATCCAGGCAACAAGAACTCAGTAATGAAGAAGATTGGTTGTTTATTGAGTGAGTGCCATAGGATGATTAATCGTCTCAAGCGACTTCCCGTATCTATCATAGGCTTATATACAGTAGTCTTCCCTTTCACAACTCCCTTTAATTTGATATACAATACAACATGCCTCCTACCATATTAACAACTTTTCTGTCATAACTGTGACATACTCCTATTTCCCATTTTCCGCCATCCATTTTTGTTTTTTCCAAACCTGTTTCTTTGACATTAAATCTGTTAAGACATATAACTTTTAATTTTAAGTAATAAAAAGGGCACACTAGCGAAGTTGATAGTGAACCACGCTGGCAGTGTCACGAGCACGGTGGGATGCGGTTTCGAAGCCTGGCTAGTTGCTTGTAAATGTAAAATAAATGATGAAACAAATAAGTAAATGAACAAAACAAACAATGATGGTCAACGTTTATTCATCATCTCATCTCATCAGGTTCCTCTTGTACCTTGCGGTGTTGAGGTGAAGCATAAACAGCGGGAGAGTGCCCACGTTTATTTAGTGTGACAATTGTGTATTTACACGGTGTGTCTTTCTGTAAATTGTTTTTGTTTGTGTGTTTACGCGTGTTGTCGTTTGATTGTGTGCCTGTGTGTTTAAACAGGATGTTGCTGTTTGTGTTGTGTGACTGTGTATATATTTACACATGAGCAAACATGATATAATATGATATTTATCTATGATTGACAACATAAAGCCAGTAAACGACCACCCCTCCTCCACGCTGTGACACATGTTGGGTACATGGTGCTAGCCTCATATTTGTATACACCGTTGGGGACTTCAGGGATGACGTCAATGTCACGCCGGCCGCCTTGACCATCCAGAACAGAGCACAGTGGCCAGATTAGGCTGGGTCGACCTGCGGGTCAGGTAAGTGTCTTAAAGTTTCATGATAATGAAGCTCAGTCATGTTTACATTGGGAGGAGGTGATAATCAATAATATTGTTTTTATTATATGTTGGAATGCAGTCTCAAGTATGTATTATGTAACAGTCGGAAATGGCTGTCAAAGGCAGAGTTAAAAGACCACCATGTGAATATGGAAGGCACAGGGAAATCACCACATTATCTTCTCAAGATTTCATAGTGACACACATTTCAGAGATTACGAAAATGGGGGAACCAAAATGTGACATAGAAATAGAAGGGGAAATTCTCAACCAAGTGGATAGTTTTAAATACCTAGGGGCACATATAACATCAGATGGAAGATGTACAACAGAGATTAAGAGCAGAATAGGGCAGGCAAACGCCACATTTCAGAAAATAAAGAGCATCTTATGCAATAAGTCGTTATCAATGAATGTAAGAAAGAGAGTGCTTAATTGCCATATAGAACTAGTTTTGCTGTATGGCAGCTAATCTTGGAATGTAAATGAACAAATTAGGAAGAACTTAGAAGCAACAGAGATGTGGTTTTTAAGACGAATGTTCCAAATTCCTTGGACTGCCCGAGTAACTAACAACGATTGCCTGAAAGAGGCTAATGAAACTAGAAAACTCTATACAACAATAAGAAAGAGACAAACAGCTTTCTCTGGTCATGTGATGAGAAGAGAGGCATTGGAGAACATCGTGACAACTGGAAAGATCGAGGGGAAGAGAGGCAGAGGCAGACCAAGATAAATGATTCTGGATGGATTGAGACGGTGGCATGGAGGAATATCATCAGCAGAGTTGATCCAGAACACCAAAGACCGAGATCTGTGGAGAGCCATGGACGCCTACGACAGCCAACAGGGCACTTGATAATGATGAAAATAACAATTGCAATGATAAATAAACATGCAGGTATTGATTAACATTAGTAGAAGTAGAGGATAGACATACTGATTAAAAGGCATCTATCCATCCATCATGTGCCATAAAGATTAGCGTGGGCTGTCATAATTCGCCATTTCACTCGATCACCAGAGTCGTGGATCAGCTCAGTGTTCTTGTCTCGACCATACCACGAGCCAAGCCATCCATGTATTTACTTATCTGCCTTCCCCCTGATCTCTTCCTCTTAATCTTGGCTGTAATGGCCACAGAGCAGAGAATGCTTTTCACGCTATACCAGCACTTGACCCTCTCAGTGATTGATTATGGACTAGGACTGCTCACTGTCTCAAAGATTCAGCTGGTGAAGTTAGAGCGCATACAGAACGAAGCTATGTAAGTCATTCTGGGATGCACCAGAGACACCCCAGTAGTGTGTATGCGTTACATCCTTGGTCTGCCGACTGTTGCTGGTAGTCTCGAGGTGATGCAGGCGAAGGCATACCTCAGAGTAGCTGCAGACACAGACCACCCGTTGCATTAGGCACTGGACGCAGTTAAAGGTCAGCGGTTGATAATAGGGAAATCATGAATGGCTCAGGCGGAGGATACGATCAGACAGGTGTGCATCTTGGAGATAATTAGGCGAGGAGAGGAATGGGTCAGAGTGCCATCGGAGCAGTCAGACTTGTGCAGAGTTATAATCACATTGAGCCGGGAGTGCAGGGAGTGACCAGCAGGGGCCCCGGAAGTGGACATCCAGCAACATTCAGGATAATGCTCGCTCGGCTGATGTAGTTATCTACACAGATAGGTCGGTGTTCAGAGGTAGGAGAAGTGCCTGGGGTTTCTTAACAAAGGCTAATGGTCGACGTTTTGTGCAGGAGAGCAAGGCACATGATACCACAACATCTAACTTAAGAATGGAGGTGGAGGCGGTCAGTGCAGCTTTCCACTGGATGGAAAATACGATATACACACACACACGCACACACACACACAAACACACACACACACATACACACACCTCGTGATTGTAACTGACTCAGAAAGCATGCCGAGGAAGGTGAGGACAGGCAAGCTTCGGGCAGAGTGGCTTGCTTCGCTTCGGAAGTCACGGGTGGCAAGCATCGCCTGGATCATTTCTCCGGGGCATGCCGGTGTGCTGGGGAATGAACAGGCGGACAGATTGGCTGGCTCTGCAAAACTTGGTGGAGTATTGATGCATGACAAGGCAGACGTGGTTGCGACCTTATGGAGCACCTGTACACCTCGGAGGAGAAAATGGATCACTATGGTCTGGCAAGAATGAGACAGCGAGGAGTGACGAGGGGATCTGGCCGACGCTCGACGCTCTGAGGAAAGGCGAGACGGGCATATAAACAGATTGCTACTGGTACTACTGGTGTTGGAACTCTTTGCTGGTGCCATGGACAAGATTAACTCGTTGTTGCCATGGACAAATATTGTCTTTGTCATAGATAAATATGGGTTGATGTTGTATATACGTAGGATGAACTCAACATCGTTTGTTGAACAGAATACCAGTGCAGGTTTCCACAGTCTACTTTATTCACACGATACATGATACAATCGAAAAAAATAATCATCTGTTCCACACACAAGTTCACGAATATACGAAATATTATTCAAGCAATTCTACAACGCGGCATAGTGTATAGCCATTGCTCTGATGACCAGGACTCCGTCCGCACCGGCCGAAGCCCAAAGTCTAACTGTCTAGTGACGTTTTTGTTCTCCCCAAAACGTCCGGCCTGCCTATCACATGTTTGTAAATACTCTAGAGATAGGTCACATCGCACGGTCTCCCTTCTGTCGACTGTGCTTAATACAACCCCTGCCATGTCCTAAACCTATATCAATAGGACCGTAGCATTTCACTCCCCTTTAGCTGAAAGAAAAAACAAATTTTTTTTCCCCTTCACTAACTCTTCTAAATTCTACTTTGAAATTTTTTGTAGAACCAAAACTGCTATTATCTAAACGAAATATGTTTTTGTAAAGTGAAATCAATATTTAAATCAGTAAATTCAATTACTATAAGACAATTTTCTTTTATCATCTTTCAAAATCAAACTTTTAGTTCTACATTTGTGTCGTACTGTTTCTATACACCATTAGCCTATTCTCGGTAAGTGGCGTATATAAACTAACTCTGGCAACTGTCTGTAGATTGAGCGCCAAAGCAACACGATCCAGGTTTTTGAGGGGTATTCTAGGTTAACTCTTCTCGTTTCCCAGGCCTCTTAACTCTCGTTTGTAACCAAGCTTACAATACATACATCAAGTTGGAATGTGTACTTTGTGACAATGTAATGTCAATGTCCTTTGCAGAACCTCGCTCCCATAACAACCTTCCGGAAAACCTCTCGATCATAAGCAAGATGTCCCGCGTCTGATACACCCATCTGGAGATCATCCGCCACATCCTGCACCCATCTTCTCTTTGGCCTTCCTCTTCCTCTCTTCCCAGGCGTATACCCTTCCATTATTGTTCTCTCCAACCTTTCGTGACGTTTCAAGTGACCGAAATATTTCAATTTTCTTTGTTTTATCGTCTTTAATAGCCAACCTTCTTGAAGTATGGATGCATTTGTTCTTTTCTTTACCCAAGATATTCTTAGAACTCGTCTATAACATTTAACATTCAAATACACACATCATAACCCATGTTAGTGATCGACCGAATACTTGACCTAACGTCCCATACAATTCCCAATGGACAAAAGTCCTATCTGATTTCCATTCTAATCAGCCACTCTCCTGCCGAAGACACCGGCGATGCAATGTTCAGAACCGATTGCTTTGATGTTATAAGAAGAAACACTGCACCATGCCAGTAGAACAACTAATCCGAAGTGAATTGCATACCTTATCGGAAACAGTATCAACCCCCCAAAATCCAATAAAATAAATTAATCATACAAGCAGAAACAGATGTTTAGTTCTGATAATTAAAATAATTTTGCATGCAAACAAATATTAATACTTAAAATAAATAAACTTCTCCATGCAAGAAATCATTGAAAAATGAAAAAAATAATCAACGAAATTACAACAAACCAAAAATCCTGCAAATACCAACAATAAATTATCAAACATTAAATTCGAATATGAGTATAACATTTGAATAATTGATATTTGTAACTGCAAATAAAATAAATTATGGCAATAACACAACTCATTTAACTTATTAATGTCATCCCTAACAATGTAGTATATAGTGCACCATAATTTCTAATAACTATTTAATATTTATCACTATTATTTATTTTAATATTATAACATTGGTATAATGACCAAATTGTTTCCCCCTTGGAAATGAAACTAAACAAAGCCAAAAAAATTACACTTCTAAACGAATATTAATTACATAGGTATACCATCACAACCAACAACGTTCTTCTAATAAATGTGCATATATCTGTAGCACAATTTGTTAGTTTCATCTTTTTGTCATATAATTCAATTCTAAGCTGTTTACAACCCAATAATATAAATTTCTAATTTTTACTCCGAATAAACACAGTTCTTTTATATCGATAAATACACATTCCACGATATATCAAATTTAACTATTAAATTATTCATACGGATAGTTTAAATCACGTAGAAATGAAAAATGTCCTTCTCTCTAACACACAAAGTCAATATTGTTGTGATATATCGCACTAACTAACCAATGTCCAATTTTGTTCTATGTCACGGTTTGTAAGTAAATAATCGATACAACTTTGCACTGAGTCACATTCTTAATTACTTTGTAAATTATAGCATTACTCCATCCATCCATCATGTGCCATGCCGGTAAGCGTGGGCGGTAATGTTCTGCCATCTCACTCAATCACCAGAGTCGTGGATCAGCTCCGTGTTTCTGTCTCTACCATGCCACAAGGCCAAGCCATCCAGGTACTTGCTTCTAGGTCTTCCCCTTGGTCTGTTCCCCTCGATCTTACCAGTTGTCACCAAGTTCTCCAAATCATTTCTTCTCATAACATGCCCAAAAAATTGTGACTGTCTACGTCTAATGTCTCTAATCAGTTTACGATCTTTATTTGCTTCTTGAAGGACGTGTTCATTGGTCTTTCTGGCTGTCCATGGTATTATTTGCATTTTCCTCAGAAACCACATTTCTACAGCCAGAAGATGTTTTTCAGCCTGACTGCTCATTGTCCAAGCTTCACATCCAAATAAAAGTACAGGTTCTATGTAGCATCTCAACACTCTTTTTCTCGTTTCAATTGACATCTTTTTATTGGTAAGTATGTTTTTCATCTTGCTAAAGGCTACTTTTGCCATGGCGATTCTTGTTCTAATCTCTTCAATGCATCTCCCATCAGATGTTATTACTGTTCCGAGATAATTGTACCTATTCACTTGTTGAAGAATATTCCCATTTACTTGTATATTACATTGTGGTATTTCGTTCTTCCTAGTGACGACCATAATCTGTGTCTTTTTACAATTTAATTCTAACCCTTGTTGTTCACTGTGTGTAACAACCGCATCTACTAAATTTTGCAGGTCCTGTTCATTGTCTGCAATCAAGACTGTATCATCTGCATATCTAATGTTATTGATGCATGGTCCCCCAATGTTGATTCCTTCCATATCTTCAATATTTCTGAAAATATTTTCACTGTACAGGGAAAACAGATCTGGAGACATTACACATCCCTGTCTCACACCTCTCTTAATAGGCTGATATTGGCTTACTTCATTATCAACTCTTATGGCAGCTTGTTGTTTCCAATATATGTTTTTTACAAGTCTAAGGTCTTTCCCATCAATTTGTAGATCTTCAAGCATCCTTATCATGTTGACATGTCTCACTTTATCGAAAGCCTTTGTGTAGTCAATAAAACAAAGGTGTAGATCTATGTTTACTTCTATAGAACGTTCGATTACGGTACTCAGTATATACACAGCATTTACTGTACCCTTGCCTTCTACAAACCCACATTGTACTTCTCCTATTTCAGGTTGTATTTTCCTCCTAACTCTTTGCATGATAATTCTTAGCAAATTCGTCGTGATGTGACTCATTATACTAATTGTTCGATGTTGATCACATTCCAAGGCTCCTGATTTCTTTGGGATTGCAATAAATACAGAATTACATAACTCATGAGGTACATCTTCTGAGAGCGAGTCAACTTCAATCTTTCCTCTACCAGGCGCTGACATTGATAGACTTACCGCTACACTGCGAAAATTCCAAGTGAATGAGAGAATTAAAAAAGCGACAGTCCATATTGGTGTCAATGACATAATGGATAATAACATCATAAGCACCTCACAACTATCTACGCTGGAGGTACTGTTACGAAATAAATTTCCTAACTCATCTATGTTCATTTCATCCATCATTCCACCATGTTATGGATTCCAGCGTCGGACTGCCGATGCTGCCAATCTAACTTTGTTTAAATTTTGTAAAGACAATGCCATTAGTTTCATTAATAACACCCCGTACTTTACTTCGTCGTCCGGGGCTCCTAAGAAAAAACTATACAGGGATCAAATACATTGTTCCAAGCTAGGAAGTAGTATACTAGCGAAGAACATAAAATATCCCGACCGTGCACAACAACCAGCACCAGTTACAGGAGTAACCCGAACTTCACCCCCGGCGACAGCCACATCTAAGTGTTCAGAAAATGCTCCTTCTCTTCCTGCACCACCATTGCCTATACCCCAGGAATACAATGCCGTGGATAGCAACCCATGCTCCAATCCCAGTGTTGCTAACTATGATGGTTTGTTTCCTCCCTTGCCCATAAAGCAGCCTCCCCCTATTGTGTCAAAGGGGACACCGTTAAACAATGTTGCTGTGCCCCCGATGTATGCTTCTAATGTAGGCACTTCCAGTAACTCTCACAGCAGTGGTCCCTCGTTGGATGGTAATCTACACTCCTATCAGTGGAACCGCCAACTTCAACAGCTAATGCAATACAATCCTGCAGCCCTGCATCAAGCTTTCATGATGTCACTCCAGCACAGACATTTTCCTACCCCATCTAATAGTCTTAACTACTACTAAATAACGTTTCAAAAACTCTGAAAATTTCTACTGCAAGCGACATCATCCTTTCATCGTGCAATGTTCGCGAATCACGATCAGTGGCTTCACAAAGATGGCCTACGTATAGGCCATCTCAACATCTATCATTTGCTCAATAAATTACCTGAGCTTTCGGTAATACTGTGCAAACAATTCCATGTGTTTGGAATCACAGAAAGTCGTCTCAACGACAAAATATCCGACTCTGAAATCACTCTTAAGGGGTTTAAAGTAATTCGAAGAGACGCAAATCAAAAATTAGAGACAGGTATTGCTGTATACATTTCCAATTCTCTCAACTGTTCCCGTAGAAGTGATCTCGAGTCAGTAGAGATAGAATGTGTTTGGTTAGAGGTGAAGCCAGCCAGCCAACAGCCGTTTCTCATTGGATACCTATATAGGAATCCGTGTGCTGGGTACAATTGGTATGACTGTTTCACTACAATGATGGATATGGTGTTTACAGAAGGTAGAGAAGTCATGATATTAGGTGACTTTAACATAGATATTACTAAATCCAACCAGACATGGGACGATATCATTCTTTCTTACAATTTCAAACAACTAATAAACCGTCCCACAAGGGTTACTGAAACATCCTCAACTATAATTGATCATATATATGTTACTTGTCCAGATAATATTATTGAATGTTCTGTTCCTGTTTGTACAGTTAGTGACCACTACCCGGTATGTTGTACATGGTCAAGAATTGGGTTCAAACCTCTTAAACATAAACATGTAAGTATAAAATTTAGGAATTTTAAAGCATTCAACCAAGATTTATTTTTGCAAGACTTAAGAAAAGCAGCCCTTGATCACGTTTACCAACTTCCTGACCCGGACGATGCATTAGCTTTCTGGACGAAGACAGTCTACAATGTGTTCGATAAACACGTGCCAATCAAAGAAGTTCGAGTCAAAAATCAACATAAATCTCCATGGGTCACTAGAGAAGTGCTGGAAATCATGAGAGAGCGAGATACAGCACACACAAATAAAGACTTCATCAATTACCGCAGACTAAGGAATAAAGTTAAATATGAAATTCGTAGGATAAAAAAAGATCATTTTAAAAATTTGATTGTAGATAATTCAAACAGTACAAATATATGGAAGGCTATTAACTTGCTAACCAATACGAAACGCCCTACAGAATCAGCAATACCAAATTCTATAACATGCGATGAATTCAGTTGGTTCTTTCAATCAGAAATAGAGAATCTAAAGTCTTCAATACCAGACTCATCGTGTAATTTAAGTTCACTGGCATCATTCTGTGAGGAGAAGTGCACCAGAAATATTCCCGATGAGATTCTTTTAATGTCTGTTGCAGACGTTTATAAATATCTCTTGAACCTCAAATCAACAAACTCACACGGCCTAGATGGTATCAGTAATAGAATTCTTCGTTGTGCTGCACCAGTCATTAGTGAGTCCTTAACGTTCATATATAACCAGTGCCTGGCCAAAAACTACTTTCCATCTGCTTTTAAAATTGCTAAAGTGTTTCCGCTAATTAAAAATGGCTCAATCGATAATAGCGTTTTGGGTAATTATAGACCTATTTCCTTATTATCGTCGCTATCAAAACCACTAGAAAAACACATTCATAAAATAACGTTACACCATTTAATTAACAACGATCTAATAATTAACAGTCAATCTGGGTTTCGACCTAAATATTCTTGCCATAGTGCTCTAACAAAAATGACCGATAACTGGCACTTAAACATCAACAACGGTAGAATTTGTGGAGCGGTGTTTATAGACTTTAAAAAAGCTTTTGATATGGTAGATCACGATATTTTAATTAGAAAACTAAAGCAAATGAAGACAAGCACCAACATGGTGAACATAATTACGTCATTTCTATCGGACAGGCAACAAGTCGTGTCCTTCAACAACTGTCTATCAAGACCCACACAGCTTAATATTGGTGTGCCTCAGGGCTCAATACTAGGTCCGTTGCTTTTTGCAGTTTATATTAATGATCTTCCTTTATATATCAATACAACTTGTGATCTATTTGCAGACGACTGTACTATATATACTAGTCAAGAAAACCGTAGTGAATTAGATAATTCTTTACAAAAGGAACTTGATAATCTTACTAGATGGAGCAATGAAAACCGCATGCAAATTAACATCGGCAAAACCAAATCCATGCTAATAACGACCAGACAAAAACTACAGACACTAGCCATAACTGGATCACCGCTCGAACTCCGCATGGGCACGTTACCTATAGTTAATGTGACTGAACATAAAACACTAGGGCTTTTAATAGACAGCCATTTGAACTGGAGCTCTCATGTTCACGCTCTTACCAAGAAAATAGCACAAAAAGTTTACCAACTTGCTAAAATTCAGCACTTCCTGGACGAAAGCACACGAAAAATATTCTATACATGCTATATCCAATCACATCTCGATTACTGTTCCACAGTTTGGGATGGTTGCCCTAAATCTAATTTAAAACGACTATGTTCTCTACAAAACCGCGCTATTCGTCTGGTTTCTGGCATAAAGCACGTTGAAAGTAATAATTTGTACAGTCATCTAAGACTTCTACCACTACAAAAGCGCTTCCTTTTCAACAAAGCCAAATTAGTGAATAAAATTATATCTCAAAATACCCCAGAGTATCTTCTGCCGCTGATTCAATCTAATGCAATGAACAGCAAGCGCCTAAATTTGTTACATGTCTCAAAGCGTAGATTGGACCTATACAAAACATGTTTTGCCTATTCTGGTGCTCACTTATGGAATCATCTGCCTCCAGATCTGAAAACTCCAAATGAGTCCCTACACATTTAACCGAAAACTCTTTCAATACTTAATCCATACCGACTATATGCCACCATAATTCATTTACTGGTATAATTGTTCAGTATAATTGTTCATTATAATTGTTCACTATATGTGTGTGTGCGTGTGGGAGCGAAGAGAGAGAGAGAGAGAGAGAGAGAGAGAGAGAGTGGGTGTCAGAGAGAGGGAGAGAGTGAATGCGTGTGTGCATGCGTGTGTGTGGAGAGAGTGATTGAGCGAGAAATGGTGGGGGAATGTGTCATTGCATGCATTCGTATGTGTGAGAGTGAGTGAGGGAGTGTGTGCGTGCGTGCATGCGTTCATGTGTACATGTATGTGTGAGAGAGTGTGATTGAGAGAGTGAGTGTGTGTGTGTGTGTGTGTGTGTGTAGGATTGTGTGTTAGAGAGTGAGACAGTGGGAGAGTTGATGTGTTAGTGTGTGTGTGTGTGTGTGTGAGCGCGCGCATGCGTGTGAGTGTGTGTATATGAAAGAATACAGAGAGAGAGAGAGAGAGAGAGAGAGAGAGAGAGAGAGAGAGAGAGAGAGAGAGAGAGAGAGAGAGCATCACTATTTTTACGTCACATACATTTTATGTACACATTTTTCTCCATGTTTAACATTTTTATGAGACTGCTCATGACAAGTGTCAGTGTATGTGTGTGAGTAAAGTGTGGGAGTTTTTTCATACTAGTTTCAATACTAACGTGAGACATTTTGTATGTGTCTAGATGTGAGGAAGTGTGACTGTATGTGGAGGATGTGTGTGAGTGGGGATAAGTGTGGGTGGGGGTGTGTGGGTGGGGGTATGCGTTTGGATGGGTTGGGGTGTGTGGGTTTTGGTGGGTAGTGATATTTGTGGGTGTTGGTGGGATGTGTGGATGGATGTGTGGGGGTGAAAGTAGGGGTGTTGGAATGGGTGTGGGGGATGTGTGTATGGGTGGAGGATATGTGTATGGGACGGATGCGGGGGATGTGTGTTTATGTGGGTGGAGATGTGTGGATGGTTTGAGGAAGTATGTGTGGGAGGCGGGGTTGTGTGGATAGGGGATTGTGTTGGGTGGATTGGGGATGCAAGGGCGGGTGGGGAGAAGTGTATGGTGTGTGGGTTTGAGATATGTGTGCGGTGTGTTGGTGGGGGATGTGTGAATGATGTGTGGGTGGAGGGTATGTTTGTGGTGGTATGGGTGGAGGATAGTGTGTGGTGTGGGGGATGTGTGTGATGGGTGCGGGGAATGTGCGTATGGGTGGGGTATATGTGTGGGTGAGTAGGGGATTGTGGTGGTTGGGGGAAGTATGCGGGGGTGTGTGGGTGGGAGATGTGTGTGTGTGGATGAGGAATGTGTGGGTGGGGGTGTGTGAGTGGCTTAGGGATGTGTAGGTGGGTAAGGGAGTTGTATGTGTCGAGGTGGGATGTGTGAGTGGGTGGAGGATGTGTGTGGGTAGAGGTATTGTGATCGAGAGATGTTTGGTTGGGGGTGGGTGGGTGGGGGTGTGTGAGTGCGTAGTGGAGGATGTATGCGTGAGTGAGTGTGTTTGGTGGACGGGTAGGGAATGCATGTGTGGGTGGGGAGAGGTGTGTGGTGTGTTGGTTGGGGATATTGTGTGAGTGAGGTATGTGTGTGTGGGTGGGGGATTTTTGTGGTGTGTGAGTGGGGGTATGTGGGGTGGATGGGTAAGGGTATCTGTGTGGGTGTGGGTGGGAATATTGTGTGGTATCTGGGTGGGGATATGTGTGTGGTGTGTAAGTGGGGATGTGTTGGTGAGGGATATGTGTGTATGTGGTGCGTGGGTTGGGAATAGTGCGTGGTAGGGGGTGTATGTGATGTGCGGGTGGGGGATTGCGTGGTGGGGGTTTAGGTTAAGGTACGTGTGGGTGGGTGGAAGTTGTATGTGTGGGTGGTGGGGTGTGTGTGTGTGTGGATTGGGGATTTATGGATGGTTAGGGAGGTGGGTGGGGGGGGGGGGTTAGGGACATGTCAGTTGGTGGGGATGTGTGTGTATGGTTCGGGGATGTGTGAGTGAATGTGCGATGTGTGGGTTGGTGGGGGATTGTGTGCATGGGTGGGGAATATGTTGTCGATGGAGATGTGGCTAAGGGATGGGTGGTTTGAGGTGTGGGTGGGGAGAGGATGTGTGGGTTAAGATGTGGATGGGCATGGGATGTGTTGGTTGGTGGGGGAATGTTTGTGGGTGGCGAGTGTGTTTTGGTTGGGGGATCAGGTTAGGGCAGTGTGTGTGGGTGGGGGATGTGTGGGAGGGGGATGGGTCGGTTGGTGGGGTATGTATGTGTCCCTTGGTGTGCGTGTGTGTGGGTAGGTGGGGGTGTTTATGTGTCCTTTGGTGCGCGTGTGTGTGGGTAGGTGGGGTTGTGTGGGTGGGGTGATGTATGGATAGGTGGGAGATGGGCTTCATAACATGGTAATTAGCCTTGTTTATGTTTACAACATTCATTTCACAATGTTTATTTTTCTTGCTATGTAAATGTATAATGCTCTTGATGAACGAAAGACGAGTGATTGAAAGGGCCGAATGTAAGACGTGCCTGCGCGCCCAATTTGTGACCCTAATAAAGTTGATTTGATTTGATTTGATTTGATTTATTTCCAGTATCATATATTGTATTAAGCAGACTGGTAACTTTATCTATTCCATATTCTTCTAAAGCATTAATCATTTCTGTTGTGACGCTGTCTGGACCGGGGGTCTTGTCAGTTTTCATATGATTAAGAGCATTCTGAACCTCCATCTTCAAAATTGCTGGCCCTTCATTATTATTTTGAACATCATACTGTTCGTCTCTGTTATCGTCATAAAGGTTTTTCACGTAATCTGACCATACATGTAAAATCTGATCTTTTTCTATTATGACTCTTCCATATTTTGTCTTTAGGCAGCCTGCTGATATACGTGTTCTTTGATTAGTAAGCTCCTGAATTCTTTTGTGCATTAGTTTCGCATTTTTACTGTTGTGTTGTTTTTCAATTTCTCTGCAATTTTTCTCAAGCCATGTTTCTTTTGCCTCCTTACACAAGGTTCTGACTTCTCTGTGAATTTCTTCATATTTGACAGGATTATTTTTGTTCTGTCTTCTTGTTTTCATTAGTTGTAAAAAAATTTCAGTCATCCGTGTCTTACGGCCCACTTTCTTTACTTTTGGAATAGTTTTTTCTGCTGCACATCTGATTGAATTCTTCAGCATTTCCCATTGATCATCTACATCTTGAAATGGGATCTCTAGATCAGACAATAAATCAAATTTATTCTTTACTTCTATGTTAAAATTATCTTGTATTTCTTTGTCAGTATTCAATTTGCACAAGTCATATTTAGGGTTTCCTGCTGTATACTTGACTTTCTTTAACTTTACCCTCAATGTGCCTGTAATTAATCTGTGATCACTGTAACAGTCTGCATTTAGAACTGTTTTTACAACTGTTAACGCATTTCGAAACCTTTTGCTAATCAGGATGTAATCTATCTGGTTTTTAATCCTGCTGTCTGGACTCCTCCATGTCCATAATCTTCTAGGATGTTATTTAAACCAGGTGTTTCCTACAACCATTTCTTGTTCTTTTGCCCATTCTACAAGTCTGTATCCTCTTTCATTTCTCTCTCCCAACCATGGTTGCCTACATTGCATCCATCGCTTTGCTTTCATATTTTGGCGTTGAAATCACCCATTATGATATTTATTTCTGATATTTTACAGTTCTTCAAAGCAGACTCCATGTCATTATAAAATTCCTCTATACTTTCGTCACTGCATTCACTTGTTAGGGCATATACTTGAATGACATTTATTTTAAAAGGTCTTCCGTTTAATTTTACTAATAGAACTCTGTCTCACACAGCCCGATATCCTTTGACAGAATTTGATGTTTGCTTATCTAATATAATGGCTGCACCTCTTTGCTGTTCTTCTCCCACAGAGTAAATAATCTTAATTCTTCTCCTGTCCTTACCCCTGCTCCTTTCCATCTCGTTTCCGATATTCCTAATATGTTAATCTTCTCTCTCTCTCCATTTCTTTTTTTGTTGTTGATGTTTTCTAATTTTCCATCTGCATTCATTGTTCTAACATTCGGAGTTCCTACTTTCAATGATATTAATCTGTTGCACCTAGTAGCCTGTTTACGGTCTGGAGTCACCTGATGCGCATGACTATCCCTACCGGGCGAGGCTGCTTCTATGGAGCACCCATTTACGCCGTTTCACTGATTATCGATAAGTGAACACAACATGATTTAGCATTACTACTTTACCTGTTAATTGTCCATCACCATTCTGAAATAATACGGTTATAACTTGTCCTAATGTTTTTAAATCTCTCACAATCATTCTACCGACGTGTTCCGAAATTAGAATGCATAGTTACTTTCGTCCTTCAGTGTGTTGATGAAATATATGTGCTGACCTGTATCTGTTGACATTTTCCCAGTTGCTGGTATCTATCGCTCGCCGTCTATGTGTTATAGTATGTCCCACAAAGAATGCCTTCATTCACGATCAATTATTTTGAAAACTGTCTGTTCCATCGTTATGAAATTTTTCCAGCCGTCTTATATTTACCCCCCACCCAAAGAATACGTTTTTGATAGGTCCAAAAACAACTTAAATCATCGAAAGCGGCGACATTCCTTTGATGTTTTGCTGAACAACTAGTGATTTCTAGTGATAAAATATATGTTTACAGTAATGGGAGACCCGCCAATTCAGATGACACTCAAAGGCGTGTCCAGATCCGTATGGGAGTGGGTGCAATGAAAGAAGTAGCTTAAAATCGA
The DNA here is from genome assembly GCA_014155875.1 of Cepaea nemoralis. NCBI lineage: Eukaryota > Metazoa > Mollusca > Gastropoda > Stylommatophora > Helicidae > Cepaea > Cepaea nemoralis. The sequence continues at coordinate 67,623 of JACEFZ010000852.1, forward strand.
CAGGGTCGGCTGCATTGCACCGGGTTTTACCAATATGGCTCAGTTTCTTTCCGCAGCGCGGAAAGCGTCGCACAAAGCACGAACTCCGTAGCTCCAGCAACGACCCTCGGGGGTCTCCGAAAAAATGCACTCGTGAAATGAAGGACGCGGCCCAGAATCGAACATACGACCTTCGGAGCCCGAGTCAAGACGGCTTGACCACTTCACCACGGAGATTCCCGAGAGGGGTGCAATGTGTAATATTAGTAAAAACTGAGAATTTATAGAGGCACGTGGTAAATAATTTGTAAATTAACAGGAAAGTAGAAGGAATATATTTCTTACCTTATTTTTCATTTCCTTCTTGTTTCTTCAGCTGCTGGTTAATAAAGTGTACACAAGTATTCATGTTAGCTTTTTATGTTGAGTTCGTGAAAGCTTCCAAATAGCTGTGCGTTAATGTGCGTATGGAGTGACCAGAAACGATACCGCAATTTAGTCATCATGTTTCCATTTTTAAGGATCTGTTCAGCTGTCTGTGTAGTTTGTTCACACGTACACATGGGTGACAGACCCGCTTTGAGTTTTCGTGAAAGACTGTCTACTCTGCTGTTTACCGTTCAGAGACGGAACATGATTACTTGTTTTGCACAATGAAAATAGTTGTCAGTGTCACTGTAGTGGGCTTTCTTCTTAACGACCAAGATGTTGGTCCTCTTTTAATTGAAGTTTATAGATTGATTCGTATGCACATGTGTTGTCCCCTTATTTGACAACGTGTGTGCTCTCACGTTTCTTGTTATGCCACAATATGTCAGTTTCCACCGCAATATTACTCTTCTGTTGGTATTCAATGCGTTTAGTGTGTGTGTGTGTGTGTGTGTGTGTGTTTCTATACAGTTGTTTGTGACCTCTGAGGGCTTGCAGAATTGAAAATTCATCACTGTGGAATACAAACTGTTGCCATTGACATTATGCTGATGATGTAATGTTTAGGGCCTGCAATTCGTCTGAATAGTTGGAGTGAAATATCCCAGTAAGTGTGTACGTAGATTAAGGTCTGCGATCTGCTCAGACCTTAATCTGTGTCGGACGATTCCAGTAGGTTGATGATTGCTCTCGGTTGCATAAAATTCAATCCATCCTTTCTCCAGCTGGCTGGGTAGGTAGGTAGGTAGGTAAGTAGGTAGGTAGGTATGTAGGTATGTAGGTAGGTAGGTAGGTAGGTATGTAGGTAGGTCCAGGCTTGGAACCAACGTCCAACAGTGTGCATGGCACTGCTTCATCACTGCTTCATCACAAGACTATGCTTCATGACATTGTCTGCGCAGTCAGTACCTGGAGGTTCAGGTACACGAGAACACTGAGTGATACAGTGTCTTGCCTTGTTATTCCAGACTTTTTACTATATTGCCCCTCTGAAGTTTAAAGAATATGTCTGTCTGTCGTAGATATATAATCCTAGTATTACCATCTACAGCCGTACCAGGTCGTCTTTCTTCGTTGTCCTGTGACTTATGTGGTTGTCTTTCTTCGGTGTCCTGTGACTTCTGTGGTTGTCTTTCTTCGTTGTCCTGTGACGTCTGTGGTCTTCTTTCTTCGTTGTCTTGTGACTTCTGTGGTCTTCTTTCTTCGTTGTCCTGTGACTTATGTGGTTGTCTTTCTTCGTTGTCCTGTGACTTCTGTGGTTGTCTTCCTTCGTTGTCCTGAGACGTCTGTGGTCTTCTTTCTTCGTCGTTGTGTGACTTCCGTGGTCTTCTTTCTTCATTGTCCTGTGACTTTAGTTGTTGTCTTTCTTCATTGTCCTGTGACTTCAGTTGTTGCTTTTCTTCGTTGTCCTGTGACTTCAGTTGTTGCCTTTCTTCGTTGTCCTGTGACTTCAGTGGTTGCCTTTCTTCATTGTCCTGTGACTTATGTGGTTGTCTTTCTTCGGTGTCCTGTGACTTCTGTGGTTGTCTTTCTTCGTTGTCCTGAGACGTATGTGGTCTTCTTTCTTCGTTGTCTTGTGACTTCTGTGGTCTTCTTTCTTCGTTGTCCTGTGACTTATGTGGTTGTCTTTCTTCGTTGTCCTGTGACTTCTGTGGTTGTCTTCCTTCGTTGTCCTGAGACGTCTGTGGTCTACTTTCTTCGTCGTTGTGTGACTTCCGTGGTCTTCTTTCTTCATTGACCTGTGACTTCAGTTGTTGCCTTTCTTCATTGTCCTGTGACTTCGGTTGTTGCCTTTCTTCGTTGTCCTGTGACTTCAGTTGTTGCCTTTCTTCGTTGTCCTGTGACTTCAGTTGTTGCCTTTCTTCGTTGTCCTGTGACTTCAGTGGTTGCCTTTCTTCATTGTCCTGTGACTTATGTGGTTGTCTTTCTTCGTTGTCCTGTGACTTCAGTGATTGTCTTTCTTCGTTGTCCTGTGACTTCAGTGATTGTCTTTCTTCGTTGTCCTGTGACTTCAGTGGTTGCCTTTCTTCGTTGTCCTGTGACTTCAGTGATTGTATTTCTTCGTTGTCCTGTGACTTCAGTGGTTGCCTTTCTTCATTGTCCTGTGACTTATGTGGTTGTCTTTCTTCGTTGTCCTGTGATTTCAGTGATTGTCTTTCTTCGTTGTCCTGTGACTTCAGTGATTGTCTTTCTTCGTTGTCCTGTGACTTCAGTGGTTGCCTTTCTTCGTTGTCCTGTGACTTCAGTGATTGTATTTCTTCGTTGTCCTGTGACTTCAGTGGTTGCCATTCTTCGTTGTCCTGTGACTTATGTGGTCGTATAATGAGAAAGATGACAGTGATAACATATACCCCGGCAGTTAGTTCAGTTGTTACGACCCAAGCAGTGCTAGCATCATGCGATACTTCTATGACTCCAGTTGTCAACAAGGCACAGAATATCAGTGAAACAGACAAAAATACAAATACAACAGTGACAATCACGATTCTGGGTGTTGTAAATCTGCTACATGCAACACTGCTATGAGAATGTTCAGTGTCAGGTTTATCTGTGCAAACACAGGCAACGAAAGCAACAATTAAAATCGTGATTGATATAACAAACACTGCAACATACAAGTATACAGATACGTCAGATGGTACACTTGTCTGACACTCTGTTACTCCATTCTGAGATCGGTTACACTCGTTCCGCTCATGACCTTGAAGGGTATCAGTAGGCACAAACGTTCCTCTCACTCTATTTTCTGTATCTTTAGTGAGACCTGAAGGTGAATAAATTATAAGACACCCATAAGGACATGCTCCTGAGTTTACGTTAAACATATTTTACATAGAGGTACTATGTTAAGTATACTTCAACACAATATCAAATTATCCAACCATAAGACAAAACTAACCTACCAGTAAAACAACTTACCAAGAAACCTACTAATCAAACAGTGTGTCAACTTACCAACCAACCAACCTACATACTTCTCTACCAACCACTAAACAACATACCAACCAACCAACCAGCCTGACAACCAGTCTATCAACCGACCAACCTTTATACCACTTAAACAAACAGCCTACCAACCCACGAAAATAAAACCTACCAACCAACCAACCCACCAACCTACCAATCAGCCTTCCAGCCTAACAACGTATGAACCAACTTACCCACCTACCAATCTAACAACCAACCAACAAACCAGCTTAGTAACCAATCAGCCTAATTGCAGTTTACATCTAGCTTCACCTCTGCAGGATGGATCTCACGAGGCTACTCTGGGACTGGGCTATTCAAAGTTCCTCAAACTTTCACATAAATATTTGCATTTGTTCTTTAATGTTAGTGAAAACTTTCCCGTTGCAGTATTTTTTTAAAAATGTCTTCTTTGGTTGCTTGTATTGTTCTACTAATTTCCTTGTGGTGCTGCAAAGGTCTCCGAAACTGCGTTGTGGTGCTGCAAAGGTCTCCGAGATTTTGTTGTTGTGCTTCAACGGTCTCCGAGATTTCGTTGAGTTTCTGCAAAGGTCTCAGAGATTTAGTTGTGGTGCTGCAAAGGTCTCCGAGATTTCCTTGTGGTGCTGCAAATGTCTCCGAGATTTCGTTGTGGTGCTGCAAATGTCTCCGAGATTTCGTTGTGGTGCTGCAAAGGTCTCCGAGATTTCGTTGTGGTGCTGCAAATGTCTCCGAGATTTCGTTGTGGTGCTGCAAATGTCTCCGAGATTTCGTTGTGGTGCTGCAAATGTCTCCGAGATTTCGTTGTGGTGCTGCAAATGTCTCCGAGATTTCGTTGTGGTGCTGCAAAGGTCTCCGAGATTTCCTTGTGGTGCTGCAAATGTCTCCGAGATTTCGTTGTGGTGCTGCAAATGTCTCCGAGATTTCGTTGTGGTGCTGCAAAGGTCTCCGAGTGTTAGTTTTGCTGCTGCGTCTCTGCTTTTCTAAGTTTTGCATGTACAGTTTGTTTCTGATCCGCCTTTAGTAGCTTCTTAACGGTTTTGTTAGCTTCAGTGTGTATTTCTTGTGCTTTGACGTTTACAGCCCTTGTTTTGTGTTATTATTGTCACCCCCTCTCCCCCTTGTTTCTATTTTGTTGTTTGTTCTATTGTTTGTTTGTTTTCCCCGTTAAGTTTTTCCAGCATTATCCACGAAAATTGATTTTTCAGATGTTTAAATGTTTATGATTATTAGCCAGTATTATCATCTATGAGTTGGTATTTGCTTCTACTTATATTACTAATAATACCTGTCCCTTCTTGTCTATTAGTTAGGATAAACAGTGTTACATCACATGGATGATTTATTTTGTCACGTAACTTTGTTGTTTTCTGCCATTTGTAGCTTTGCTGACATAACGTCAAGTCTATTTGTTCTTGTTGCTGGAGGTTGTATTTCCAGTATCTACAAAACTTTCTCGGTGGAGACGCCAAACGGCTTAACAGAAAAGGAACAACCCCGACTGCTTGACACCAGACGTTTTAAAACCCCCCCCAAAAAAGAAAAAATTCGGAAGCAGGATCTTGCTTTAGATCTGTGATGTGTTAGGACAATTACATTTCGTAGACCTGAGTTCACAGCGGATTTTATCTTTCTCTTCCATAACAAGCGACGAGTCCACGCATGGAACCCTCCCTTCTAACCCCAACGCCAACTTGTCCGCTACCTGACGTTATCCTGAACGCTTTTATGTTGCCTAAGTTATGGACTAATATCATACCGTGGTATGTATCATCATTCAGTTAGAAAACATATTGAAGCTTCTCAAGCAATTAATCCATTCCAGATTGGCAACCTCCACGTAAACGTCACTGTGGGAAGACCGTATGGTGGTTTTCCCGTGCCTTCCCATAAATTGTTTGTGATCTCTGCCCACGACAGCAAGTCCTTACAAGATAGTGCCATGTTCTGTTTAGGTGCAAAGTTATTCAGCTAAACTGGTGTGCAGTTATGATAATTGGCACCAAACACTGAGCTAAACTTGGGTATATTTTGGAAAGTACATATCTGGATGGCTTGGCCAAGTGGTATGGTCGAGACAAGAACACACAGCTGATCCACGACTCTTGTGATAATGTGAGATGGCGAAGCACCACGCTTATCGGCATGACACATGATGGTGTTGACATTAGGGACATATAGACGGAGGTATGATGGCGTCAGTGGGGAAGTCTTTCACAATCAGGACGTTCCGGGATCGAAATCAGCTGCAGTTGTTGTAAACTGACCACCTTCTGTTGATTTTCACAAGTAGTAGGAGAGTCGGTGATTCAGAAAGCAATGGCAAACTCATCATCATCATGTGCCATGCCAGTAAGCGGGGGCGGTCATGTTTCGCCATCACACTCGATCACCAGAGACGTGGATCAGCTGCGTTTTGTCTCAACCATACCACATGGCCAAGCCATCCAGGTATTTACTTCTCTGTCTTCTACTTGTTCTCTTCCCCCTCGATCTTGCCAGTTGTCACCAAATTTTGACTGTCTACATCTAATTTCTCTTATCAGTTTATGATTTTCATTTGTTTCTTGTATTACTTGGTCATTAGTTTTTCTGTCTGTCCATGGTATTCTTTGCATTTTCCTCAGAAACCACATTTTCACAGCCATCAGATATTTTCAGTCTGTTTGCACATTGTGCACGCTTCAAATTCATACAAAAGTACAGGTTCCATGTAGCACCTCAACAGTCTTTTTCTCGTTGCAAATGGCATCTTTTTATTGGTCAGTATGTTTTCCAACATAGAAGTTCAGAACAGATTTGATATATTGTCTGATCTAGAGATCCTATTCCAGGATGTCCAGGATCTCCCCCTATCAGCACCGGAGAAGTCGGTCATTAGTAAAGGCCTCCGTTTCATACCTCTGCGTCCCTCTGGCGACAGATATGCACTACTGCAGGACGTCCATCGTTTCCATCGCACTCTCAGGTTGCAATATCACTTCAGTAATCAACCTACTAAGGACAACTCCTCGGATCCCACCGATCACTTCTCCCACCTTTCTAAACGCAGATCCACGTGGGTCCCTACTCCAGGAGCATCCAAAGTTTTAGATCTCTATATCGAGAAGACGCTCTTCGACATAGAACAATTGAAATTCAAGCCACTAAGGCACTCGAAGCTTACAGCGGAGGAACAACAGGCGCTCATACATTTGAAACGCCGTGATGATATTGTTATCAAGTATGCCGACAAGGGAGGAGCGTTAGTGGTTTGGAGAAAGGACTTGTATATACAGGAAGGCAACAAACAACTGGATGATGCCACTTCTTACAGACCACGAACAAAAGACGGGACGGTCAATAACAACACCGAAGTCAAGAGTGTGACGAATGCCATCATCAGACAAAGCCTCTTGCCCAGCTCTGCCACGTCGCTGATCATCCACGATAGTTGCTTGGGCAAATCCACCTTGTACATGCTGCCTAAGACACACAAGCTAGGGAACCCAGGCAGACCCATCGTCTCGGCCTGCTCTTGTCCTACCGAACGGATTTCAGAGTTCCTTGACAGCATATTTCAGCCGTTGGTTGCTAGCCTCCCCTCATTTATCAAAGACACCAACCACGCTATCTCCATCTTCGATTCCATCAGCTTCACCACCCCTTCTCAGCCCCACATCTTTACTTTAGATGTGACTTCACTCCATACATCTATTCCTCACTCTGACGGCCTTAAAGCCTTGGAATTTTTCTTAGACAAAAGACACAGCCCCATCATAGCCACCGGACCATTGTTGCGTCTGGCAGAGTTAGTCCTTAACCTCAATTCATTTGAGTTCAATGGGGACTATTTTGACCAGATCAGCGGGGTGGGCACTAAGATGGGTCCGAGTTATGCCTGTCTGTTCATGTGCTATCTTGAACACCAGGTATGGAGTCAATACACTGGTAGGCTCCCGGAGCTCTATAGGAGGTATATCGATGACTGTTTTGGTGTTTCAGACATGCCATTGTCTGATCTCCAGGACTTCATTGCCTTTTTCTCTAACTTTCATCCTAGCATCAGACTCACCTCCACTATTTCCTCGTCGGCTGTTAATTTCCTAGACATAACAGTTTCCTTAGGTTCTGCTGGCCTATGCACGACGGTTTACTATAAACCGACTGACTCACATGCATTCCTGCTCTATACCTCCTCCCATCCTCCCTCTTGCAAGGATTCCATTCCTTTCTCACAACTGCTTACGTCTCCGACGGCTTTGTCATGATAATAACGACTTCCGTCAAAAAGCCCACGAAATGTTGGATTTCTTCCGCCTTCGAGGCTACCCTGAGAATGTTTGTCTACAGCTCTTCACCGCTGCCAGTCTATTAGCCGTGCCGAGGCTCTCTCTTCCAGGCGAAACCACGCTAATAATAGACCTATTCTCTCACTTACCTACCATCCTCATAATATTGCTGCCAAGAATATTCTCATGAGGCATCTATCCCATCCTCCAGGCAGACTCGGTCACTCGCGATGTCTTCTCAGAAGCCCCCCTTGTGGCATACAGGCGTGATCGTAACCTGAGGGATGTGCTGGTCCATAGCACTATATCACAATCCCACCAGTCTCTTCCTGGCACGACTGCATGTCTTCGATCTCGTTGTAAGACTTGTCCATATGTCCTTCAAACCACCAGTCTGACTTTCCCTAAGACTACTTTTCACATCCTGGAGGGTTTCTCATGTACGAGTCGCAACGTTATCTATGCGATCATCTGCACACGTTGCGATATGAGGTATCTTGGAGAGACGGGCCTTCGTCTTGCGGACAAATTTAGACAACATTTATCCGATATCGACAGTGGTGCCAAGAAACCGGTACCCCTACACTTCAACAGTTCCGACCACTGTGGGGTTGCCGACATACGTGTTACGGCGATAAAATCGTGCACATCTCACAAACGTGATCGCAAGACATTGGAAAACCGTCTTATCTTCCAGTTGGGTTCACTCTACCCTCACGGCCTCAATGTCCAACACAGTTTTATTTAAATCCCCTACGCCCCTTATCCTCCCCCCCCCCCCATCTCCGCTATCTTATAGTCCACTTCATAGCCAGTTGCATGTCCATCGCAGGACGTGGTAGTCACCACCAGCATTATCTCTGCTTTCTGTAACTTCTTGGTTGGTTTGCGTGGGGTCTCTTCTCATTGCGTTCCGAACTACCGTCACTTGTGCTACTTTTTGATAGCTTGCGCTTGTTGGCCTGCATCCATATTGCCCACAGCAGCGTTTCAAACTTGGCGTGCGGAATTGCGAATTGCATCCGTTACATCGCCCCAGAGTTACACATCCATATTTTTCCATTCGCTCTCCTGGGCGCACCCCGATCCCCCTAGCGCGGGTTCCCTCACCAGTTGACTCAACCAATCACCGAGTCTCTGGCTGTACTGACCTTTAGTCAGTTGACCCCGTTAACACAACATCCGTTTCATTCCATCCATGGATAGCCGTTTCAAGCTAGGACACAAGATAAGTATTTGTTAATCTATTTTTGTTTGTTTGTTCTGTGCTGACGAAGGCTTTGGCCGCAACGTCCATTTTTTTGTAGTTGTGCTTTGGTAAAGCTCTCAGCCTACTTCTCGTTTTTCAGTGATTCACTCATTGAACACATTATATGATACTGAAGATATACCTTCTGAATTATGTAACTCTGTATTTATTGCAATCCCAAAGAAATCAGGAGCCTTGGAATGTGATCATCATAGCACAATTAGTATAATGAGTCACATCACAACAAAGATTTTGCTACGAATTATCATGCGAAGAGTGAGTAAGAAAATACAACCTGAAATAAGGGAAGAACAATGTGGGTTTGTAGAAGGAAAGGGTACAGTAAATGCTGTGTATATGCTGCGAACAGTTATTGAACGTTGCCATGAGTCGGGTTACTTAAGACCTGAGTAACAGTAACATAGATAGATTAGACATTAAGAGTGATAAATAATCACGTAGAGCTATAAGGAGAAAGACACCGGTAACGGGCTAAAGATAGTAGCCAATCGAGCGGCAGTACTGAGGGCACGTAATGTGGTTTTGGCGCACAGTGGGCGGACAGTGGAGAAGGCAGTGGGGCCGAGAACACAGGCACGTACACATCGTGGAAATCGACAAGACCAGCGATATCATATGAAGATGTGGACAGTGATTCAAAGGTGAATAGGAAACCTATGAGTCAAGCGGCATAGACAGCGGTTAAGCGTTGTAGAATCCGTGTTACAGCAAGAGCGATGGCCAGTACACACCAGGCTTGTAAACACACGGCAGTACAGAAAACTGGGTGAGCCGTGTCGCTCGCTGGATTGGGGGGCCCGGTAATGACGCATTACAAACTGTAAGTTGTTGAATTTTGCTAGATAGTAATTAAATAATGGTGCTATGAATAAAGTCATTTATTCGTTCGGTCGGCTTTTGGAACTGCTATTCGTTGTGCTAGTGGATATGTTCATTCTTAAGTTGTCAGTGTGCCTACAACATAACCCCTATTAACATTCTGGCAAACGTGCTACAGAAGTAAACAAGGATATACATCTTTGCTTTATTGACTATACAAAGGCTTTTGATAGAGTTAGACATGTCAACATGATGGATATGCTTACAGATCTATAAATTGATGGGAAAGACATTAGACTTAAGAAAAACATATATTGGAAACAACAAACTGCCATAAGGATTGATAATGAAGTAGGTCAATATCAGTCTATTAAAAGAGGTGTGAGACAGGGATGTGTAATGTCTCCAGATCTGTTTTTTTTCCCTATACAGTGAAAATATTTTCAGAAATATAGAAGATATGGAAGGAATCAACATTGGGGGAAGATACATCAATAAAATTAGATATGCAGATGATACAGTCTTGATTGCAGACAATGCGCAGGACCTGCAATATTTAGTAGATGCGGTTGTTGCACACAGTGAGCAACTAGGGTTAAAATTGAATAGTAAGAAGACACAGATTATGGTCGTTGCTAGGAAGAGCGAAGCACCACAATGTAATATACGAGTAAATGGGCATATTCTTCAACAAGTGAATCGGTACAATTATCTCGGAACAGTCATAACATCTGATGGGAGATGCCTTGAAGAGATTAGAATAAAAATTGCCATTGGGAAGGTAGTCTTTTGCAAGAGGAAAAACATACTGACCAATAAAAATATATCAATTGAAACGAGAAAAAGAATGTTGAGGTTCTACATAGAACCTATACTTTTGTATGGATGTGAAGCGTGGACAATGAGCAGTCAAGCTAAAAAACATCTGATGGCTGTGGAGATGTGGTTTCTGAGGAAAATGCAGAGAATACCATGGACAGACAAAAAACTCAACGAACAAGTCCTTCAAGAAACAAATGAAGATCGTAAACTGATTAGAGTCATTAGACGTAGACAGTCACAATTTTTGGGCATGTTATGAGAAGAAATGACTTGGAGAACTTGGTGACGACTGGCAAGATCGAGGGGATGAGGCCAAGGGGAAGACCGAGAAGTAAATACCTGGATGGCTTGGCCACATGGCATGGTCGAAACAGGAACACAGAGCTAATTCATGACTCTGGTGATCGAGTGAGATGGCAAAACATGACCCCCTACGCTTATCGGTATGGCACATGATGGATGGATAACACCACTGAAACCATCCAACCAAGTCTCGTCTTTTTTAAATGTAATATATTAGACCCAGCATAACTGTCCGGTGTGTTTGTTATCTGACTTATGATTGGTTAACCCTAGAACTGCCATGTGGTCCAAATAAACCCCAGTGTCTACTTTGGCTTTCTTTACATGTCTTAAATTTGCTTTAATGTATTTGATATTTTATGGCATTGTTAGGAATATATTACCCCCAAAACATGCTAAAATATTGTTAAAATCGCACGAAAATTAGGTGTATGTTTTTACACTTGTTACCAGTGGGATTCGACTGGACCCCATTGCATTTTCTATAGAAAATAAGCATGTTTTCAGAATTAATTGATATTAAACTAGATTACTTCATAAAACATTTATTTCAGCAGGTGATATAACTTATTCATAACAGAAGACAGAAGTACTTTCAATAATCTTGCCAAAAACGTCTTCACCTAACATCATGGCCCTACTCGACATGCAAACAGAAATATTGACTCACTAATTTCAACGTTTCAATTATTTATGACAGATGACATACTAACAAGACAAACCAAGAAGAAATTAGTGTATTTCAGGATAAATGGAAAACTTTGGAGATAACTAAACTGCAACATTTTTTTTAATTGGGGGGGGGGGGGGTTGATTTTGGCTGGTGTGTATCAATCAAAACATGAAGCTATTGGTCAACCTTGGAGTAAAGAAAATGGACGTGCAACATTGTCAAAGTCAATGCAACGAAATAGATTAACTGCAAGGAACTAAATGGAACAATCGCAAGTCACATAAACGTCCATTGTTTTTGATTCAACTTGCAGAAGGACTCATCGAAATTGGCCAAACATGTCAACCTGAGAACCTTCCACCTAAACTAGCAGAGAATCTTTGTGAATCTAGAAAACAAGGTGGCTGTCACTTTTGTCCAAGGGAGATTGACAGAAAATGTAGAGATGTTTGTGGTTCTTGCAATAACTTTGTTTGTGGCCAACGTAAGAACATTGTTTGCGATCACCGCACCTTATAAATTTCAAGATTATATGCTGGGTTCTTGTGTGTAAGTAAAATATTTAAGCATTCATTTATTTAAACAATGTAATGAATAATGAATCAAATTTAAAAAATAATTGCATGCATTAAAAACTGTCTCGTTTTAACCATATTAAGTGGTGGGGTCTGTATGTACCCCATAGGTAACCAGTGTTACTAAAATATCCTGGTAGGTCTAGGGTTAATTCACGGTTCTGAGACTGATGGTGATATGCTCATGTTATTGTGCTGTTCCTGAAGAAGATCGCTAGAATCGAAAAGTCGGATTCGTTGTTTTGTGATGTAGCTTATTTATGACACATTGCTTAAACGTTACTTTACCAATGTTATTTGTTAAGCGGCTCTGTTGCGAAGGAGTTAAGGGCGCAATTCTTAATTCCGCATACCACGTTCGAAATACAGCTGCAGGCAATTTGGCAGCAGACCGCCTTGCGTTGGATATTTATAAAATAATATAGTGCGGGTCTTTCAGTAAGAAATAGCAAACTACTGTCCGTAAACTTGCCAAGAAATCACAATAGCATAAGAATGCTGGGGTTGACTGCGTCGTCCTGTAAAGGATGTGCAACTAACTTTTTACTTGTTCTTCCTGTTAATCTCCCCATTGTGATTTATGTTTACCGGGATTGAGTTCGTTGTAAGGTTTATACACTTTATTTCCGTCCGTCCGTCCGTCAGTCCGTCCGTCCGTCCGTCCGTCCGTCTGTCTGTCTCTGTCTGTCTGTCTGTCTGTCTGTGTGATCTCTCTTCTCTCTCTCTCTCTCTCTCTCTCTCTCTCTCTCTCTCTCTCTGTGTCTCTCCGTTTGTCTATCTGTCTATCTGTTTCTCTCTGTCTGTCTGTCTGTCTGTCTGTCTGTCTGTGTGATCTCTCTTCTCTCTCTCTCCCTCTCTCTCTCTCTCTATGTCTCTCTCCGTTTGTCTATCTGTCTATCTGTTTCTCTCTGTCTGTCTCTATCTCTCTCTCTGACTATCGTGTTTCTCTCACAATATCTCTTCTTCTGTCTCTATTTCAGTCTCTATCTCTCTGTCTCTCTATCATGCTCTGCCTCTCTCTCTCTCTCTCTCTCTCTCTCTCTCTCTCTCTCTAACTATCTGTCTGTGTGTATCTCTCTCTCTCTATCCATTTATGCCTGTCTCTCTCTCTTCTCTCTCTCTCTCTCTCTCTCTCTCTTTCTCTCTCTTAGGAGCCACGCAAACCTATTTCACTCATATTGTCAAGCCCTGGTGCGACAGCAATATCCATTATCAGTTTCAACGGCTGAATACGAACATTCTATCCATAATCAGTAGCTGAGAACTCAAGTGGAGATAGAATACACACTTGGAAGTATACCTGTTTCCTTCACGAGCCACAGATGTTATTTTAATCGTCATTTTCGAGTCCCAGTGTGGCTTCTTTAAACTTGCATTATTATATTGTCCAGTGAGTCCTCTAATCTCTACTTCTTTTCTCTACTTCTGTGAGTTTGGATTAATAACCAAATTTATTATTTGCACTAAGATGTTCAAAATTCGACTTATGCCCGTCTGATTTGCAGAAAAATTCCTCTGTACACAATGTCACAGTCGTTTCTGAGCCATAAATGATCTTAATCAGCAGTTACGTTCACACTCAAATATAAACAACTGCCATTATGGTTTTCTTAGGCAAAGAGTAGACACACAACATTCTCTCTCTCTCTTTCTATGTCTCTGTCGCGCTCTCTCTCTCTCTCTCTCTCTCTCTCTCTCTCTCTCTCTCTCTCTCTCTCTCTCTCTCTCTCTCAATCCATCTCTCTCTCCTCTCTCTCTCTCTCTCTCTCTCTCTCTATATATATATATATATATATATATATATATATATATATATATATATATATATATAAGGTTTGTGAACACACACCATTTTATAAATACAAACACTATTAACCTGATGGCTTAATGACGCGTGTGGACAGACATATTTCACAAACACTAACCTTTTGATACTATGAGGTTTGTTGGAGCAGTTGAGACCATTCGATCCTCATCATCACAAACGGCGTCGTGAAACATGTCACAGTCTGTCAGATGACGATCACAGAACCGACATGGTGTACAGGAAACCTCAGTGTGCAGAGATTCTTGAGTGGGGTCTCTGAAATAACCAGCCTTACAGCCAAACAATGTTGGAGCGGTTCTGCTGCACGGTCTAGTGATGACCGCCTGGGTGAGATTATTCTCAGATAGTTCTTCACATGTTAAACAATCCTTATATGTGTGGCTGTGGTCAGACATGAAAGTCACAGCTGGACAAGGTAAGCACTCCTCACTGGATGTATTAAAGAACTGTCCAGCACCACACACAATTGGTCTCTCCTTGCACACAAACCACCCATCAGGGGTCATAACTGCATCGTGATTAGGTGGGCAGCAGACGGTATTGTAGTACCCCTCACACGGTCGGGCGGGTCGGGCGGGATACGAACATTCAGTACACTTCTCACACCTGTCCTTCTGTCGGACATTCCTTGCTCTACGTCTGTAGAATCCGCCTGTACAGAGTATTACAGCGTCAAGAGTCGCGTTGCAAGCACTGACCAACACTTCCACATCGGAGTTTTCTATGCCCGTACAGGGCTTACATTCTCTCAAGAAGTGATGCTCGGCGGCAAGGAAAGTTCCACGGGGACAAGGAAGGCAGACGTCATGACCTACTCTGGGAGTGTAGAGTCTTTCTCCACTTGAGCAGTATGTCTCGTAAGTTCCACCGGGGGAGAACTGAAACAGGAATAGAAAAGCAAGAACGAAAGTGTTCTCCATTCTCTAAATGTCCAGTAGTTGACCTTCTCACGCCAGCTTTATCATCTGGTGTATCTGAAAATAGAATACACAGCATCTTAGTAAAAGTATTTCAATCAGTCAGGGAAGAAAGACATAAGCACATTGTCCATGGCGGCTCAGTGACTGCGCTGTAGCAGATTAACATGTCCCTCCTGTCCTTGATTTAGTCCCTGACGATGTCCTTTATTGACCACTGCCCACCCTTTCAATACAGTTTGCGTGTATATCTGTCCCAGTTGACATATAGTGGAATGTGTGACCTCCCCAGTGGCCACAAATGACTTCGATGCAATAAGCCAGCTACGCCCAGTTTTCTGGCCACGTTTGCAATACGACAATAGTCTGGACCTTGTGGCTGGACATTTATGGCCTGGTAAACAGGCTAGTAAAATGATCCAATCACCTCATTGTCTGGGGTTTAACACAGGACATTTTCTACGGTAGTTGCCCTCCACTAACTACCACACTACCACGAATGAGATAATTATCCGGATAACCTGGGAATTCTGGATAACCTGGGAAAAAGTTTCAATAGGGAAATGAACACATGCCTGATCCGAGATATGTCATGGTTTAATATGACGCAGCATGAGTGTTCACGTTTATCGGCAAGGCACATTATAATGTTGGTTATGAACATAGGGCATATCTATTCAAATCTGGTTTCTAACTATGACCTTTAAGATAGTGTATACATTTACAATACTGCTAAACATCCTGAGCAACAAATCCTTCCTGATCAATTTAACCACTAAGGAGAGAAAAAAATATCTGCATTTCCAGCAAATTATGCACCAATTACCGAAAAATTGCACTAATAAATTATGTTAGCACAATCTACTTATTAATTATCACGAATACCATCGAATGCAAATCAGATTATGAAATACGCGAATTACAACGTTTTAGACAATCCAGAGGAACCTTCTTCATCATGAAATATATCTATGAGAAATGCAGCGAGTGCAATGTAGATCCTCATACTTGCTACATAGATCTTCGATTGTGCTCAATATCAGAAATTGTGGAACATCGTGAGTGATAAAAGGTTTCCACAACATTTGGTCCAAAACAATGTATTATTTTGATGAATTTAAACAAAAACGCCACAAATAAAATACTCGTATTGCACGGTTTCTTGCCTGGCATATTTCGCTGCGTCTCGTCAGGTGCACACTGCATAGCTATATATCATGTTATGTGGAGAAAAAACAAAAAACGTCGTGACATACGATGTACACATTCGCACAATTTCAGCGAAGATGTGCATCATCTTTCAGCCAAAAGTATCATTCATTATATCAAGTTGTTTATTAAATATTAAACTAGAACCATGTATCTAATAGGTATCAAGGGGTGGGGAAGGGTGCATTACTTTATTTGTGGATACAGTTGAGTGGGAATCCTTGTAGTGGCTGAAATGGCATGAGAAATACTGTCAGATTATTGATTGACACCCATAGACGTCAAAGGACCCACTGTGCAATATACCAACTGATAGATATGGTGATGTTTCAAGTCTTCAAAACTATTTCTAATTTATTGAAGGATAAATAGTGTAGAAATATAAACATAAAACCTAGTACGGATAACGGCGGATATTGATGTATTGATATTAATAGACTGTTGAGTTGAGTTGAATCAAACACCGACAACACAGCACTCGTGACACTGCGTTCTCATCTTCAACAGCCAGTGAAGTGTTCCATGTATCTGTGTGTGGGTCTCTGTGTGTGTATATGTGTGTGTATACGTATCGGACTATTTTCCACCTGCACATGGCCTTAACATTTCTCTTATCTCTAATATATTTATCGTCATTATTTCCATCTATTTCTTGATTTTATCTAATGTCCATTCTGGCGAAGTTTTCTGACATTCCGTGTACCAATATTTAGTATATTTTTAACATTTACTTTGCCTACAGTTGATTGATGACGATCGGGTATCTCCTGTAGCACACGATGTTCCCTACCGGATGAAGAGACTCCACTAGAATCAACATTAGAGTCGTTTTTTAAATTAATTTTATTTCGAAACATGATTGTCTTAGGAAAATACAGCAGCCGTAGTTTCCCCTTGCCTTCCGCACGTTTGTGTATGGTTGACTCCACTAGCCTTTGTCTAAAGAGACAGATCCCGTAAGGCAGCAGAGGGAGGTTATTTATGGCGTCTCTAACTTGCTGATGGCCAAGTCATAGAGATTTGAGATATTTTATAGAGATAGCTGCCACACCAACAATCTCACGTCATCTCAGTGACCACCGTTTGTGTTGGTTCACGGCTGCCTGTACAACATTTTCACAGCTAACCTCTAGACAACATATCTAGAGGCCACTCCACCATCCGCCACCCGGAGGACTCGCCTAGTAGTAGGGCAGGTCCCTCACGTTCACTGATCAAAATGGATAATAGAAAGCTGCTCATCTTTGGTGCATGTCAAAAGTGGGGCGGTCATCTTTACACTGTGCTTATGACGTCACGACTTTGTTTAAGTCGTGATGTCACGTGCTTAACACTCTTGGCATACTTAACAAAACCATTGACAGACTACAAAACAATGGCACGGCTATTGTAATTAATGTTTATGACACTTCTAAGGTTTTCATTTGAAGCCCCGTCGTTTCCAACTGTTTACAAATAGGTATACGTTTAAAACAAAACATGACTATCAATACAATAATCTATTAAACTGATTACCTTCATAAACCTGTAAACGTTTCGTTATGTTATCGATCTTGCTGTCAGTAAGATTCTGTAATGCTCGACTCTTTCACGTTAATTTGTATCTGCTTACCTGACAATATATCCTGAATATAGGTTTGAAGACTGCAACAAATAAACCCGTTTACTGTGATTATTGCTTTCAATGTTAACGATAAATATGTTTACAGACTATGACTTAGATATGTATGAATGCGAACATAAATAAATGCACTACAAAGAACATAACAGACAGTATTTACATAGAAGCCTTGCAATGTATCAGATCAGAGAAGTGAATTTGATCGACAAGGGGAAATAATGAAACGGTTTAGTTCCTCCACTTTCATGTTGGTGAGATCGATGCCTTATTCAATATAGAGTCGGTAAAATTAAGGGAGAGGGCAATCATACGAAGGGACTTCAAATGGAAAGCTTAAATGGTTTAAATTTACGCGCGCGCGTGCGTGAGTGTGTGCGTGCATGTGTACGTGTGTGTGTGGGTGGGTGGGTGGGGATAACATCACAACAGAAATATATTAAAGCTTTAAAAGAATTTGGACTAGATCAAGTCACCAGACTGCTGAAAACATTATATGATACTGGAGACATACCTTCTGAATTATGTAACTGTGTATTTATTGCAATCCCAAAGAAATCAGGAGCCTTGGAATGTGTTCAACATAGAACAATTAGTATAATGAGCCACATCACAAAGATTTTGCTACGAATGATCATGCAAAGAGTGAGGAAGAAAATACAACCTGAAAAATAGGGGAAGAACAATGTAGGTTTGTAGAAGGAAAGGGTACAGTAAATGCTGTGTATATGCTGCGAACAGTTATTGAACGTGCTATAGAAGTAAACAAGGATATACATCTTTGCTTTATTGACTATACAAAGGCTTTTGATAGAGTTAGACATGTCAACATGGTGGATATGCTTGCAGATGTACAAATTGATGGTAAAGACATTAGACTTATAAAAAATATATATTGGAAACAACAAGCTGCCATAAGGATTGATAATGAAGTGGGACAATATCAACCTATTAATAGAGGGGGTTAGGCAGGGATGTGTAATGTATCCAAATCTTTTTTCCCTATACAGTTGTCACAGCGCCAAACCAAGGCACTTAGTTTGGTCTGTGAAAACCGTACGGTCCTGGCCACGCCGGAAACGCCACTTTATCACAAAGACCGGAAGCCATTTTTCCTTGTAGCAAGCAGCCAGCTCGGTGTGAAGGCAGGCGCTTGGGCTCTGTGTTAATAGTTTTGTGGCCAGCCCGCCTTGAGACGAGAGATGTGGGGATTCCCATCTGTTCGTCAGTGAACAACATATGTCAGAGGAAAAAGCTGTAAGTTTAAAATGTTTAATTTAATAAATATTTGTTAAATCGCAGCACACGCCAGTTGACCAACTTGAAAGTGTTTACATGGTGGAACGCGTGGGTGAAAATAATTGCTAGTTAGGTGAGCTTGTAGGAACAAAGAAATATAAATAGATAATGTAGATGAGTATTACTAAAGTGAGCTGTTCTACAGATCAATGTAACGTCCCTGAGGTTTTAGGAATATAACATTTAATTCATAGAGATGTCAGCAATCAGACAATGGTGATGTGAAATATGGAGGATATGTCATTGTTGGTGGTTAAGTATCATAGAGACTGATGTCATGTCATGCCAGCCATGCTGGCACAAGATTATTTTGTTGGGAATTATTTTACATGGTTATCCTATGGCATTAATGTGTTACTGGCTAAATAGATATGTGGGAGATTCACCAAAATATACAATGTGTGGGGTCATAAATTAGTTTATAGTAAAGACTGAAATAATGCCACATGGTGCCATGCAGGCCATGTTGGCATGGAAGGGAGTAAGTGCTTGTGAGGTTGCTAGAAATGAAGGTTACTTAACAACAGAGTGGTGAGAATCATATGTGTATGTGTATACAGCAGCAAGATATGTTTACAGGATTATTCTGTGACTAATGGTGAGCATCACATTGGATGTTTGGTCAAGTGTTGGGTATGAACACTCCAAAGCAACAATGAGTAGGGGAAAATAACCATAATATAGTGTAATATTTATAACATGTGTAAAGCAGAGAAGAGTACTTACATGTTGTATGTGGCAATGATGGGTTAATGGTTAAGCTAAGCAGTTAGAACATGTAGGTAATAAATAGAAGTGTAGGAAATAATGTGTTGAATTGTAGGGACGCCATGCAGATTGATAGCCACTAGGCGTAGGAAATAATGCATCTTTAATACGCGGGGTGCGTATCAGCAATCATTGGTAATCGTAACTGCGAATGAAGTGTGGCTTTACTGAGGGAGAACAGGCAGGTGCATCTGGAACTGATATTGGTAAAGGGGTTTCTCATTTAGCATTGAAGTCTGGTGTCACATCTGTTACCAGAATGCAGTAGTGTTTGTGCTAGTGTATCAAACTGGGAGTTTTATGTGTAGTAAAACAGGGTGTTTGTTGTACCAGGGGAAGGGTGTGATTTATTGCTACGTACCACCTTTCGCAAAGATATATGCACTTGCTATGCGACATGAAGCGTAAGAGAAGAAAATGTATAACCGGTGTATCGTAGGAAGAATGATGGGAAATAGAGGGCATAACTGCACATTTGCTGTCCACTCACAGATAAAAGTACACTGGTGTAGTTGGCATTAGTGTGTGATAATAATGACATAATATATATAGTACACTGGTTGTTATACTAGTGCTGATATTTTGTTTCTGCCCATGAACATGGTTATGACATAATATATATAGTACACTGGTTGTTATATTAGTGCTGATATTCTGTTTCTGCCCATGAACATGGTTATGCTTTGATCCAGTCTCATATGGATGATGCACTCTTACTTGATACTATGGTGTATTTATTTTATGAACTGTCTTAAGGGTATCAGAGAGTCCCTCAATTGAGTTCCTGTGTAATACATGTTTATCTTTTACTTTCTGTGAATGTTGTGATTCACCCATGTGCAAGTGTTGCATTTGCACATTCTACAAATATGGTTATTCCTGTTTCCTTTACTTTTCATAGTTAAACATGTTTTACCTGTTGGTTATTAATTTATAATATCATGCGGTAATGTGTGTGATGTCATATTGTTGTTGATATCCTTTATCAAAACATGGACATTGCAGGAGCAGTGTGTCCTATATCATATGGCATCCCTCATAAGTTTAGGTATTTAAATGACAGAAGATGGGGGAAAGGTGGTGCATTGGGTATTATGATTGTAGTGATGGCTATGGTAAGAGTGACCATTTGATGATTGTGATGGTGATTATGATTGTGGTGATGACTATGTTGAGGCTGATCATGTAGTGATATCAGCTAAGATGATTGGGGTTGTGGTGATGGCTATGGTGAGAGCATTCATTTGATGATTGTGATGTTTTATGTGGCGATATATGTTATATGTCTGAGTTGTTGGCGGTGACGTATGTTATAGCCTGTGTCCTGATTGTTGCTGGTGTCATGGTATATTGATGTTGTCTAGTTGGTGTACAAAGGTGTGTGTCCTGGTGATGTCATGTTGAATTGCATATCCTATGTCTGCTTGATTGCTGTTGGTGCATTGGACTGTATTTATGTCCTCTATGTACATGTTCAAATGGTGTTGTCCTGTTAGAGTCGTTGTACACCGGTGTAGCTGAGTTGTGTTCGGTGTTGATTTTGACAAGTTGATTAGTGTTGCTGTGTAACATTGGCATTTATGGGGGGTATTGTCAGCCTGTGCTGTTGGGGATGAGAAGTTGTGTGTTGGACCAGAGACCTGTAGGTAATGACCTCCCTGAATTGAAGACATTCTGTAAGTGAATGCTGGGCTGTATGGGGAGGTGGAACAGGCTGAGGTTGTTGCATTAGAAGGTGTTCTATCCTAGCAATATCAAGTGTAATCTCATGACAGCAGTGGCACGACTGGAGAAGACAATAGTGGGTGATCTAATGATGCATCATTGACTGTTGTATTTAACCATTAGAGATGTAGTCTCATGATAGCAGTAGTACAACTAGAGAGAATAGCAAAGTGGATAATTTGATGGAAGACATTTGTTATATGTAGGTTAATTCAAATGTTATATTGCATGTGCTCATTGCTTCATGTGTTTAATATGTTGTCCTTTACCATGATAATCATAGATTGTGTTTTCCATTGTTACAGGAGCGGCTGACTAGTTAGTGTCAGCAGGCCTGGGTTCTTGGTGGGATAGTAAATTGTGTCACAACTCTTGTTTATGTCGCGTCTTGGGGTTTATGTTGTGTAACCTATGTTTTTGTAGTGCCTTATTGTCTGTGCAGTGTTGCTTGTGTCAAAGTTCTTTATAGTGTCAGTCTAACCAGCTATTGTTTGGAGCACCTGTGTTGTGGTACTTGGTGTACCCTGTTGTCTTAAGTGGTGTTGATTGGTTGGGTGTTACCCACTGTTGTTGTTTGATATATACAGTTGTCTGTTGTATCTGTAATTGAACATCCCTTATTGAATGCTTTATTCAATGTGTTTGAACACAAATTGTCACCAGAATTTGTAGCAGTTGATAAATAAAGAGCTATTTTTGTACTGTTTTTGATTCGTTTGTTTAGTCTCTTTTAGTTTTTACAGTCACTATTTCTACCACAATCTAACACCTTAATCCAATGTCTGGGTCTCAAATATGACAGTCAGTCCAGAGTTGAGGCCCCTGCCTGAGATCTCGTATATCTTCTTATCTAATTACTATAATCTTTTTTTGTCGGTTGAGGCGGTGTGAGGTTCTCTCTCTTTTCACTATTTTTCTTCTTTGGCCCTAACGAAGTCAGAACTACTCTCTACCTCTTAGCACCATAGCGAAGGAAGCATCAGTCTTTATGATTGTCTCCCTTTGTCTTTTACCATCGACTACACAGTGAAAATATTTTAAGGAATGTAGAAGATATAAATGGAATGAGCATTTGTGGAAGAAACATCAATAACATTAGATATGCAGATGATACAGTATTGATTGCAGACAATGCACAAGATCTATAACAATTAGTAGACGCAGTTGTTGTATACAGTGAGCAGCTGGGGTTGGAATTAAATTGTAAGAAGACAAGTAAATGGGAACATTCTTCAACAAGTGAATTGGTAAAATTATCTCGAAACAGTAATAACATCTGATGGGAGATGCCTTGAAGAGATTAAAACAAAAATCGCCATTGCGAAAGTAGCCTTTAGCAAGATGAAAAACATGCTGACCAATAAAAAGATGTCAATTTAAACGAGAAAAAGAGTGGTGAGGGAATACATAGAGCCTGTTCTTTTGTATGGATGTGAAACTTGGACAATGTGGAACCAAGCTGAAAAACATCTGATGGCTGCAGAAATGTGGTTTCTGAGGAAAATGCAAAGAATACCATGGGCAGACAGAAAAACCAATGACCAAGTACTACAGGAGACAAATGATTGATTGATTGATTGATTGATTTAGGAACCGACATCACAGCATTCGGGACATTCCCATAAGCGCTCCGTCTCCATCCTCAGCAGCCAGCGAAGAGTTCCAACACTAATAGTTCCAGTAGCAATCTGATTATATGTCCGTCTCGCCTTTCCTCCGAACGCCGAGCGTCGGCCAGATCCCCTCGTCACACCTCGTTGTCTCATTCTTACCAGACCATGGTGCTCCATCTGCTCCTCTGAGGTGTACACGTGCTCCCACAAGGCCGCAACCACGTCTGCCTTGTCATGCATCAATACTCCACCAAATTTTGCCGAGCCAGCCAAACTGTCCGCCTGTTCATTCCCCAGCACACCGGCATGCCCAGGAGAAAATATCCAGGTGATGCTTACTACCCGTGACCTCCGAAGCGAAGCAAGCCACTCTGTTCTCACCCTTCTCAGCATGCTTTCTGAGTCAGTTACAATCACAATGTGTGTATGTATCGTGTTTTCTATCCAGCGGAAAGCTGCACTGACCGCCTCCACCTCCATTCTTAAGCTAGATGTAGTGTTATCATACGCCAGGCTCTCCTGCACCAAACGCCGACCATTAGTTTTTTGCCAAGAACCCCCAGGCACTTCTCCTACCTCTCAACACTGGCCCATCCGTGTAGATAATTACATCACCCGGGCGAGAATTTTCCTGAATTAGTTGCTGAATTTCCACTTCCGTGGCCCCTGCTGGCCACTCCCTGCACTCCCGGCTCAATGTTATTACAACTCTGCACAAGTCTGACTGCACGGCTGGCACTCTGACCCACTCCTCTCCTCGCCTGATGTTCTCCAGGGGGCACACCTGTCTGATCGTATCCTCCCCTGAGCCATCCATGATTTCCCTCTTATCAGTCTCTGACCCTTAACTACGTCCAGCGCCTCATGCAACGGGTGATCTGTGTCTGCAGCTACTCTGAGGTATGCCTTCGCTTGCATCACCTTGTGCCTACTAGCAACAGTAGGCAGACCAAGGATGTAACGCATACACACTACTGGAGTGTCTCTGGTGCATCCCAGAATGACCCGCATCGCTTCATTCTGTATGCGCTCTAATTTCACCAGCTGACTCTTTGAGACAGTGAGCATTCCTAGTCCATAATCAATCACTGAGAGGATCAAGTGCTGGTATAGTGTGAAGAGCATTCTCTGCTCTGTGTCCATTGCAGCCATAGTTTTAAGTGCATTGAGTCCCTTTTGAGATCTTGTCACAACCGTCTCCACATGGTCCTTGAAGGACAGACTCCTGTCAAATGTGATTCCCAGATGCTTCAGTTTGTTCTCTCTGTTGACGCTTCTACCATCTATCGTGAGCCTTGGGGTATCATCTCTCACAATCCTATTGTCCAGAGAGCACCACAACACCGCCGCTTTTCCGGGATGATGACAGCACTCATTTCAGTGCACCAATACATCACTTTGTCCACTGTCACCTGTAGCTCCTGGGCTATTTGATCCCGATTTCTCCCCTGCCTGTATGCAAGAATATCATCTGCAAATGTTAGAATCCTTCCAACCCCTGGTGCTTCTAGGTATGCAATCTTGCTCGTATACACATTAAAGAGCACCGGTGAGATTGCAGATCCCTGTGGCAGTCCCGGGGTTAAAATATGTGGCTCTGAGGTCCATGCGGCTAGACGGAGAGCAACTTGACGAGAATGCAGGACGGCTGCTATCCAGTTCATCAACCAGGGATTGACCCCCTTCTCCATAAATGCGGTCATCAAAATATCATAGCGAACTCTATTGTACGCATCTTCGAGTTCAAGCGCTGTCGCCATCGTTTCCTGTCTACTCTGGAACCCCTCATAAACGTCAAAGGCAAAGGTGGCTGCATTTGACCAGGTATCTTTTCCTGGCTTGTAGCTCCCCAGGCCTCTTGGAAGAAGCTTCCCCCTTTCCAAAAAATCCTGCAGCTTAACAGCGACTATCTTCTCTAAAACCTTCCCAAATGTATTTTGAAGGGTGATGATCCTAAAGCCGCCAAGCTTTGAATGATCCTTGTATGGTTTTGGGACAAATGAAAATCGTAAATTGATTAGAGAAATTAGACGTAGACAGTCACAATTTTTGGGACATGTTATGAGAAGAAATGGATTGGAGAACTTAGTGAAAACTGGCAAGATCGAAGGGAACAGACCAAGAGGAAGACCGAGAGAAAAATACCTGGATGGCTTGGCCACATGTCATGGGCGAGACAGGAACACTGAGCCGATCCACGACGCTGGTGATCGAGTGAAATGGCTAGACATGACCGTCCACGCTTTCCGGCATGGCACATGATATATATATATATATATATATATATATATATATATATATATATATATATATATATATATCACACCTACCACCCCCCCCCCCCCCCCCCCCACCCACACACACATCTTTCAACTCGAGGAAGTTATATGTGAGGACCATTTCAGCGAGTCTCATAAGAGGACGATTGGGGAAGGCTTGATCTGTGCGGTGATAAGTAAGAATTGTAGGGCTGATAGGCCTTCAGCGTGAGGGATCGAAGCACAGAGAGAGCATACATTCATTAGGACTAGATTGTATATATTACCGGGAGTCAGCTGGAGTGAGTTAAAAAGTAACGCATGCGTTGTATCTTTGATACATGAAGGGAAATTTGTAACTAAAGTTTGGAGAATATTGCCAAGAAACTCAGAGATTTGTTTAGTCGGGGATGAGCAGACGGAAACTATCGGACGTTTATGTATTTTTGGCAATATGATGAAGCTAAGTTTCCCTAGGTCATAGTTACCGATGTGCAGTGAAGATGCATTGGGTGGTAGAGCATTGTCACGATTTAACTGTGACGGTGTCTTCAGTTTGTAAGAAAGTGAATAGTCTTCGGCGCAAAGGGGGGCAGTATTTGTGTTGTTAAGTTGGACATGCCTTCTTCGAGATTCAGCCCTTTACGCAAAACATCAACAACACCCCCCCCCCCCCCCCTTTCGGTTGTTTTTTATCATCGGATTAATGACTGTCTAGTCAGCGTTGTAGTTGGGATAAAGCAGGCCATTCTGTATAATATAGATCAGAGCGCTTCATGCGAGGTAAGAAAGGTAGCTTGATATCATGGAGTGTATGTCTATGTATAGGTCAAGAGAGTTGGAAGTTACAGCAGGTGGGTTCCAGGTAGATTGGGGTTTAACCAGAGATATGGAATAATTCCTAAACATGTGTGGTATGATTGTGAACAGGCTTATCTTGATGGTGAAACTTGAGGCTTAGACGTATTTGGAAGTTGTAAACGTCCTCCGGCATAGCATGAGTGTCCATTCTAGAGCATGGAGGGACACAACTGAGACTTGTACCAAAACAGTGTGTTATTTAGGAGGAAGTGGTAGGCCAGGAAATGGCCAGGATCTCACCATTAATATCAGCCAAATAGGTCTCACCACCTATATATACTATAGACCTACATATTCTCGCCATTCATCGTATACAGTTCACCCCACCCTAAGTTATAAACTCAATTCGCTGTGATGGGGTGTAACTTATTTGTATGTAATTATTATCATTGTTATTATTACACTGTGATTTCTGTTTGCCGGTTTCATGTTTGTTGAAAGGTATGTACAACGTGTATGTGCTTCTTATCTCTCACATTTTCACAGGAATCACACCTACGTAGCTGTTTTCATTTTGCATTGCAATATATAAGCTACCTTGAAACATCAAATAGTTTTACTACAGATCTTCCTCCATGCTGTGATGTCAAACCGTTCAGCATCTTCTTTCTTAGTTGCCGTTAAGACGACAGACTTTCTTCTTCACGTGCTATGCCCAAATAATTTTCCTACTTCTGGTAACCGGTTTTTATTTTTGTAAGTTAACTTCTTTCAAGGTATCTCAAATGCCGTTTCTATCCGTGCATGGTGTTCTCACCATTCCCTTATAAAACCACTTCCCCACATTCCCCTATAAAACCACATCCCCACATTCCCTATAAAACCACATCCCCACATTCCTCTATACAACCACATACCCACATTCCCCTATAAAAACACATCCCCATATTTCCCTATAAAACCACGTCCCCACATTCCTCTATACAACCACATACCCACATTCCCCTATAAAACCACACTTCCACATTCCCCTATAAAACCACATCCCCACATGTCCCTATAAAACCACACTTCCACATTCCCCTATAAAAACACATCCCCACATTCCCTAAAAAACCACATCCCCACATTCCTCTATACAACCACATACCCACATTCCCCTATAAAAACACATCCCCACATTCTCTATACAACCACATCCCCACATTCCTCTATACAACCACATACCCACATTCCCCTATAAAACCACACTTCCACATTCCCCTATGAAAACACATCCCCATATTTCCCTATAAAACCACGTCCCCACATTCCCATATAAGACCACATCCCTACATTACCCTATAAAACCACATTCCCACATTCCCCTATAGAACCACATCCCCACATTCCCCTATAAAACCACATCCCCACATTCCCCAATAAAAACACACCCCCACATTCCCCTATAAAACCACATCCCCACATTCCCCTATAAAACCACATCCCCACATTCCCCTATAAAATCACATCCCTACATTCCCCTATAAAACCACATCCCCACGTTACCCTATAAAAACGCATCCCCGCAACCCCCTATGAAACAACATCCCCACATTCCCCTATAAAACAACATCCCCACATTCCCCTATATAAACCACATCCCCTCATTACCCTATAAATCCACATCCCCACATTCCCCTATAAAACCACATCCCCACATTCCCCTATAAAACCACATCCCCACATTCCCCTATAAAACAACATCCCCACATTCCCCTATATAAACCACATTCCCCTATTTAAACCACATCCCCACATTCCCCTATAAAACCACATCCCCACATTCCCCTATAAAACAACATCCCCACATTCCCCTATATAAACCACATCCCCACATTCCCCTATATAAACCACATCCCCACATTCCCCTATAAAACCACATCCCCACATTCCTCTATATAAACCACATCCCCTCATTACCCTATAAATCCGCATCCCTACATTCCCCTATATAAACCACATCCCCACATTCCCCTATAAAACCACATCCCCACATTCCCCTATAAAACCACATCCCCACATTACCCTATATAAACCACATCCCCTCATTACCCTATATAAACCACATCCCCACATTCCCCTATATAAACCACATCCCCACATTCCCCTATAAAACCACATCCCCACATTCCCCTATAAAACCACATCCCCACATTACCCTATATAAACCACATCCCCTCATTACCCTATATAAACCACATCCCCACATTCCCCTATATAAACCACATCCCCACATTCCCCTATATAAACCACAACCCCACATTCCCCTATAAATCCACATCCCCACATTCCCCTATAAAACCACATCCCCACATTCCCCTATATAAACCACATCCCCACTTTACCCTATAAAACCACATCCCCACATTACCCTATATAAACCACATCCCCTCATTACCCTATAAATCCACATCCCTACATTCCCCTATAAAACCACATCCCCACATTCTTCTATAAAACCACATCCCCACATTACCCTATAAAACCACATCCCCGCAACCCCCTATAAAACAACATCCCCACATTCCCCTATAAAACAACATCCCCACATTCCCCCATAAAACCACATCCCCACATTCCCCTATAAAACCACATCCCCACATTCACATATAAAACCACATCCCCACATTCCCATATAAAACCACATCCCCACATTCCTCTATAAAACCACATCCCCACATTCCCCTATAAAACAACATCCCCACATTCCCCCATAAAACCACATCCCCACATTCCCCCATAAAACCACATCCCCACATTCCCCTATAAAACCACATCCCCACATTCCCCTATAAAACCACATCCCCACATCAGCAGATGGGCGCTAGAACATATCTTGGGAAATAAATGTTGGCCGGACTGATACTGACGTCATCACCCACGAGTTCCGATTGGTCAATACAAATATGTGTCTAGCAATGTTTGCTCATTGCGCCTTCAGGTGTGTTAACTGGGTTTCAAATGTCTTTTTCTTTTTTTACATCTATGAGCAGATTTTAAATACTTGGTTGGAATAAGTGAGAAACCTTTACTCCGATTCACGCGAGGAACAGAATCATATTCTATATAACTGTTAATTACCGCTTCTACCAGTTTTCAAGATTGAGTCCAGAATTCTCTTAACTATAATAAAACTGGCAAGACCATGAGACCAGACAACATCACAGCTGAAATGACCAATTCCTTAGAGGACTATGACATAGACCAGGTCACCAGGCTGCTGAACATAATATATGTTCCTGGAGATAGACTTCCTGGTTTATGTAGATCTATGTTTGTTGCAAGCCCGAATAAATCAGGAACCTTATAATGTGATAAACATTAAAAAAAATTAGTGAGTCACATCATGAGGATTTTGCAAAGAATCATCATGGAAAGATTTAGGCAGGAAATTTAACCGATTAGGGGAAGAACAATGAGTATTTGAAGACAGCTGAGTGTGATGCAAATGCTGTTTGTTTATTGTGAACAGGGACGGAGCGTTCGATGTAAGTAAACCAACATGATTATAGACCTATAATGACCTATAGGTATTTATAATGGTCATGTTAAAATTTGCTTTAGGGAATCATGTATTATTGATTATTTTCCATGCCTTTTAATGCATAGTGTTCTTTTGTTGTCTAAGATTAGCTTCATAGGTGATGCTGAATGAAATAAGTATGAG
This sequence comes from Cepaea nemoralis, assembly GCA_014155875.1. NCBI lineage: Eukaryota > Metazoa > Mollusca > Gastropoda > Stylommatophora > Helicidae > Cepaea > Cepaea nemoralis. The sequence continues at coordinate 97,455 of JACEFZ010000852.1, forward strand.
AGGAAAGAGAGAAGAAGGGCAGAATATCAAACGGGCCTGCGTAACTAATTCTTAAACCTTTGAAAATGAAGTTTATTTGTTTGTTCGTTCGTCATTCGTTCGTTCGTTCGTTCGTTCATTCGTTCGTTCGTTCGTTCTTCTTCTTCTTCTTCTTCTTCTTCTTCTTCTTCTTCTTCTTCTTCTTCTTCTTCAGTGATCTATTTGCAGACGATTGTACTATATATGCTAGTCAAGAGAACCATAATGAATTAGAAAGATATTTACAAGAAAGAACTTGATAATCTCACTAGATGGAGCAACGAAAACAGCATGCAATTTAACATCGACAAAACCAAAACCATGTTAATAACGACCAGACAAAACCTTCAGACACTAGCCGTAACTGGGGCACCGCTCGAACTCCGAATAGACACGTTACGTATAGTTAATGTAAATGAACATAAGTTATTAAATCTTTTAATTGATAGACATTTAAATTGGAGCTCCCATGACCACGTCTTTACCAAGATAATAGAACAGAAAGTTTACCAACTTGCTAAAATTCTGCACTTGCTAGACGAAAGCACGCGAAAGTTATTCTATACATCCTATATTCAATCTCATCTCGATTATTGTTCCACAGTCTGGATGGTTGCAATAAAACCAATATGAAATAATCTTGTTCTCTTCGAAAGCGGGCTATACGACTAGATTTTGGCACAAAACACGCTAAAAGTGATAATTCATACAATCATCTAAGGTTTCTACCACTTTGAAAGCGTTTTCTTTTTAACAAAGCCAAATTAGTATATAAAGTAATATCTAACAATACCCCAGAGTATCTTCAACCGTTGATTCAATCTCATGCAATGAACAGCAAGCGCTTAAATTTATTATATGTCCCAACACCTAGATTGGACTTATACAAAACCTGCTTTGCATATTCTGGTGCCCACTTATGGAATAACCTTCCTCCAGATCTGAAAACTCCAATGAGTCCCTACACTTTTAATCGAAAAATCGTTCAATACTTAATCCATACCGACCATATGCCTCCATAAGTCACATAGTGGTGAATAATTTTTCACTGTGAAAGTGAGTGAGTGAGCAAGAAAGGATGTAAGAGAGTGACTCAGAGAGTAAGTATGAGACAAGTAGAGCGAGAGAGAGAGAGAGAGAGAGAGAGAGAGAGAGAGAGAGAGAGAGAGAGAAAGAGAGAGAGAGAGAGAGAGAGAGAGAGAGAGAGAGAGAGAGAGAGAGAGTATGTGTAAAGAGATTGTATGCTATTCCATATTTCTTCTGTATCCTCATCTTTCATGGTGATGACGGTGGGTGTTGTGTGTTTTTGGTGGGGATCTTTGGGTGGGGTATGCTTTTTTGATGGGTGAGTGTTGTGGGTAGTGGGATTTGTGGGTGTGGGTAGGTAGGAATGTGTATGTGGATGTGTGGGTGGGTGTGGGGTGTGTGTAGGTGGCATGGAGATGGTTTGGAGGGTTGTGTGTATGGGTGGGGTGTGGTGTGTGGTGTGGGTGGGAGATAGAAGTGTGTGGGGATGTGTGTCGATGAGGGTGTATGTGTGTTGGTGGTGATGTGTGAGTGTGGATGAGGGATGTGTGGGTTGGGGATTCATGTGTGGGGAATGTGTATGTGGGTGAGGATTGTGTGAGTGGGTGGGAATGTGTGTGTGGGTGGGTTGGGAATATTGTCTGGCTAGGGGTGTTGTAGTTTAGGGATGCGTGGTTGGGGATGGGTGACTGTGGTTGGTGGGTGGAGGATGTGTGGGTGGGTGAGTGTGTGCGGGTTGGGGATGGGTGGTGATGTTTATGTGGGTGGGGAGATATGCTTGGGTGGGATGTGTGTGTTGATGGGTTCGAGATGTGTGGATGGGTGGCGGGAGATTGTGTGGGTAGGTGCGGGATGTATGGGTTGGTGAGGATTGGATGTGGTAGTGTGTGGGTGAGCATATGTGTGAGTGTGTGTGCATGATGGGAGAGAAAGAGAGTTGAGCGCACACATGTCATGTAACTTGATATTCCATATTGTTTGCGTATTCTCATCGTTCATATTATCATTTTGAATGCCACTTGATTTCATATTGTTGCGTGTATTCTCAACTTTCATATTGCCATTTTGTATGCCACTTGATATAATCATGTATAATGCGAACATGCACATTACTGTGTAGTGAGTGAGAGAGGTACTGAGGTGAGTGAGAGAGAGTGAGTGAGTGAGAGAGAGTGAGAGAGAGAGAGAGAGAGAGAGAGAGAGAGAGAGAGAGAGAGAGAGAGAGTGTGTGTGTGTGTGTGTGTGTGTGTGTATACGAAAAAATGTTTTAGGTTACACAATGTATATGTATAATTTTTCTCCATTTTGTTTAATTTTTGCGAGAATGCTCAAGACAATCGTGAGTGTATTTTTGTGTGTGTAAAATGTGGGAAATTGTTTATACTAGTTTCAGTGATTATGTGAGGCATCATGTAAGTGTCTAGATATGAGGATGTGTGGGTGTGTGGGTGTGTATGTGGGGATGTGTGTGTGAGTGTGAGGGGATGTATGTGTGAAGGGATCGTTAGTGGGGAATGTGTGTGGGTGGATGGGGGAATGTGTGGTGGGTGGGGGATGTGTGTGGACGAGGGATTTGTTTGTGGGTGGTGGATATTTGCGTGGATTTGTGGAAGTGTGTTGATGGGTGGGGGTTGAGTTGGTAGGGAATGTGTGTGTGGGTTGAGGGATGTGAGGGTGAATGGGTGTGTGGTGGTGGGGGATGTGTGTGGGTTGAGGGATGTGTGTGTGTGATTGTTGTGTTGGAGGCAAGGGTGTGGGGATGTATGTGTGGTTGGGGGATATGTCTGTTTAGGTGGCGGTTGTGGGTGGGAGGTTGGATGATGTATGTGTGGATGGTGAGTGTATGTGTAGGTGAGGGTGTGTGGGTGAGTGAGAGATGGGTGGGAAGATGTGTGTGTGTGGGTAGCTGATGTGTGAATTGGGATGTGAAATGGGGATATGTGTGTGAAGGCGTGTGTGTGGGTGGGGGCGGTGTATATGGGTGGAGTGTTGTTTGGGACGGAAGATGTGTGTGGGTGAGGGGTGTGTGGGTTGGTGGGGGTGTGATTGGGCGTGGGGTGTGCGGGTGGGTAAAGGATGTATATGAAACTGGGGGTGTGTTTGGGTGGGTGGTTGGAGTGTGTGAGTGTCTGTGTGTAGATGGAAGCTGCATGTTTAGGTTTGTGGGGGATGTTCATGGCGGAGTTGTGTATGTGTGGATGGGGAAATGTGTGTGTGGGTGGGGGATGTGTGTGCGTATGGATGGGGAATGCGTTTTTGGGTCGGGGGTGTGTATGGGAGGGGGAATGTGTGGATGAGGAGTGTATGTGTGGATTGTTACGGATGTGCGTGGATGGAAGATGTGTGTATGGGTGGGAGATGTATGTAGGAGTATGGGAGAAGAGTGTGTTAGTGGGGGATATGTGGGAGTGTGTGGGATGTGTGTGGGTGGAGAGATGTGTACGGGTGGGGATGTGTGTGTGGTGGAGGATGTGTTAGTAGGTTGGTGGGCATGTGTGGGTTACTGTGGGAGGTGTGGGTTTGTGCGGAGATCAGTGGGTGGGTGGGGATATGTGTTGGTCGGTGAAGGGACGTGTGTATGGATGATGCGTGTGTGGGTGGAGAATATTTAGGTGGGTGCGTGATGTTTTTTGGTTCGGTGTATTTGTGATGGTTGTTAGTGGTATGTGTGGGTGTTGGCGGTTGGGGGATTATGGGTTTTGGTAGGTGGGCGTGTTGGGGCGTGTTTAGGGGGTGTGAGGTGTGTGTGTAGGTGGGGGTATGTGTGTGGGTGGGGGAATGTGTGTGGGTTGGGGAAGTGTGTGTGAGTGAGGGATGTATGTGAGGGTGGATGTGAAATGTGTGGGTGGATGGGGAAATGTGTGTGAGGGGATGTGTGTGGATGGGAAGATGTGTAGATATGGGTGGGTGATGTGTGAGTGGGCGAGGGATGTGTGTATGGGTTGATGCGGGATGTGAGTGTGGGAGGGGTATGTGTGTGGTTGGTGGGGTGTGTGGGTGGATCATGTGTGTGGGTGAGTGTATATGGGTTAGTGTGTGTGGGTTGGGGTATGTGTGTGTGGGTGGAATGTGGGTGAGGGATATGTGTGTGTGTGTGTGTGTGTGTGTGTGGGTGCGAGACGTCTGGGTTGTTGGGGGAAATGTGAGTGGGTGGAGGGATGTGTGGTGGGTGAGGGATGTGTGGTGGGTGAGGGATGTGTGGTGGGTGGGATATGTATGTGTGGGTTATGTGTGTGTGGGTTAGGGATGTGTGTGTGTATGTGGGTTGGTGCGGGATGTGTGGGTAGGGGTGGGTGATGTGTGAGTTGGTGCGGGATGTATGTGTGGGAGTTGGGATGTGTTACATAACATGGTAATATACATTGTTTATGCATGTAACATTCTTTTGACAATTTTTTTCCTATGTGAATGTATCATGCACTGTTGATAAACGAAAGATGAGTGATTGGAAGGGCCGAATGTAAGACGGGCCTGCGTGCCCAATTTGTAACCCTTTTAAAATAAAGTTCAATTCAATTCAATTTAATTTAATTCAATTCAATTCACTTCTTCTTCTTCTTCTTCTTCTTCTTCTTCTTCTTCTTCTTCTTCTCTTCCTCCTCCTCCTTCTTATTTTTTTCTTGTTCACCTCTTCCTCCTTCTCTTTTTCCTGATCGGTCACCCCCGTCTGTTCCTTCTTCTTCTATTTTTTCTTCCGGGTCTTCTTCACCTTCTTCGTCTGAAACAATTGCGTTTAAACATTCTAACATACCTTGATCCATGTTACATAGACATACGGTCCTAGCCCCATATTTTAAAAGTCCAATCGGCACACGAGAGGGGATGTGGTCAACATCGCAAATATTTATGTGTCGTGTGTATGTGTATGTGTTTTTGTGTCTGAGTGTATGTGTGTGCCTATTTGACTTTCTCACTTTCTCTGTGCGTATGTGTTTCCCCTCCTTCCCTCCGCTAGCCTACGGGACACCCTTGGGCAAGGTGTAGTACCCGTTTAGCCCCCCCCCAACAGGGTAACGTGAAGCCATGGGAGCAGGTGGTGGATTGGACTTGGGAGCAGCCGACATATAGTTGTTGGTTATGGTTTCAAGTCAGTGACGGTGGGCAGAGGATCTCTCAGTAGAGACAATGGCTACGGTCATCCGATCAGTATGGTCACTGCCAGGAAGGAAGAATGGTAGACTTCCCTCCTTATTGATTCCCGGGCAGAGGAGGCTCGTCAGCCTTGGTTGGTATCTCTTCTAAGAGAGGGAAATCTAAATCTCAAACCTCCGCTGCCTTGCGGGTATACCCATATGGGAAAGGCTTCGGGAGTAAACCCTGAGGACAAATCCGGAGATGGAGTCCCTAAGGCAGTTCCATGTTGTAAACAACATAGTTCTGGCAACTCCTGCGACGGCACCGATGCCAAGTTGCATTGGCTACTGCCTTTCCCTTGGTCAACATCGGCGACGTGGAGAGGGGGAACCTGCTACTGGGCAACAGCTGGTTCTCCGATTTCCATTGCCCAGGCTTGTGCCCTGAAGAGGTCACTTCAGCACCGCGTAAAGCGGTGACACAACACGGGAAGTAGCATTTGCCGGTTATAAGTCTTAATGCTCGATTGGCGTAGAGCAAGGCGCCAGGGGCTACTTCCGACGGTGGGAGAGATCATCGTATCTCACTAGACAGCTACCGCCCGCCTAAGCTGGGCAGCCCCCAGTCAATAAGGTGTTGTCTCGCCACGGTTCATCTGCTCCTGAGGGTGTGTGGAGCTTAGGGGGAAATCCTGACACATGGACCGCAATCTATACACCTAACAGCAAGAAAAAAACAAAACAACCGGCCCTAAGGCTGGGAACATGGAACGTAAGAACCATGACCCCTGGCATCTCAGACGATCTAAATGAGATTGTGGATGCCCGCAAAACTGCAGTGATAAACAACGAACTGCTAAGACTGGGGATAGACATTGTCGACCTGCAAGAGACCAGACTCCAAGAATCTGGAAGCATCAAGGAGAGGGACTTCACTTTCTACTGGCATGGCAAGCCGTGCGAAGAGACCAGGGAGCATGGAGTTGGCTTCGCTATCAGAAACAAGCTGCTCAATTCCATCATACCACCAAGTGATGGCACTGAAAGAATATTGAAGCTCCAACTCCAGACAGAGGCAGGCCCAGTTAGTATTATAAGCGTTTACGCCCCAACACTAACTGCAGCATCAGAATCTAAAGACAAGTTCTATGACGACCTTAGCAAAGAAGTCAGTGAAACACCAGAGAAACAATATCTTTTTATCCTGGGGGATTTCAATGCCAGGGTTGGCTCCGACCACGAATCTTGGCCTTCATGTCTAGGACAGTTTGGCGTTGGGAAGATCAATGACAATGGACAACGTCTCTTGGAATTCTGCAGCCACCATAATCTGTGCGTGACCAACACCTTCTTTGACACGAAACCTCAACACAAGGTGTCATGGAGGCACCCCAGATCAAAGAACTGGCACCAACTCGACCTGGTGCTCACTAAACGCAGCAACCTCCGCAATGTACGGATGACTCGCAGCTATCATGGTGCTGACCGCGACACCGACCATTCACTCGTCTCCAGCAAGGTGAAGATAAAGCCCAAGAGAATCTACAGAAGCCGAACAGAAGGAAGACCACGCATTGACACCAGTGGCACCCAAAATAAAGAGAAGGTCAACAAATTCATGCAGGCTCTAGCGGATACTCTGCCCGGCCCCACAGACGGAGATTCCACCGAGAAATTGAGTCATTTTCGCGACACCATCTACAATACAGCACTATCAACATTTGGCAAGAAGCAAACTAAGTCAACCGACTGGTTTGAAGCACACTCTGAAGAGATGCTCCCAGTCCTGGAGATAAAGAGACATGCATTCTCGTTGTATAAAACATCACTTTCAGAGAAAACACTGCAGGCATTGCGAACGGCCAGAAATAGAGTACAACAGATGGCAAGAAGATGTGCGAACAGGTACTGGCTACAGCTCTCTGCTCAAATTCAAACTTGTGCAGACACTGGAAATATAAAAGGAATGTATGAGGGCATCAAGCAAGCTGTCGGTCCATCAAAAAATAAGATGGCCCCTTTACGATCAACTGAGGGGGTAATCATAAAAGATCGAGCGAAACAAATGGATCGCTGGGTAGAACACTACTCAGAGCTATACTCAGTGGATAACACTGTCAGCGAAGAAGCTCTGGAAGCCATCGATCAACAGTCCGCCATGCATGCCTTGGATAACGAACCTTGCCTCACAGAAATCAGCGAAGCACTAGACTCTCTCAAATCCGGCAAGGCACCTGGAAAAGATAGTATTCCACCTGAAATTTTAAAATGTAGCAAAGAAACAATCATCCCAGAACTGTATGCAATATTACAGCTCTGCTGGAGAGAAAAATCAATACTACAAGATATGAAAGACGCAAACATCGTTACCCTTTATAAAAACAAAGGCGACAGAAGCGACTGCCACAACTATCGCGGCATTTCCCTTCTCAGCATTACAGGCAAGATTTTTGCCAGAGTAATCCTTAAAAGATTACACATTCTTGCTGAAAGAATCTACCCCGAATCGCAGTGCGGATTTAGACCCAACAGGTCCACCATCGATATGATTTTCTCACTCCGGCAGCTCCAAGAGAAGTGCAGAGAACAGAGGAAGCCATTATATATAGCCTTCATCGACCTCACAAAGGCATTTGACCTCGTGAGCAGAAGCGGCCTTTTTAAGGTCCTTGAAAAGGTTGGATGTCCACCCACCCTTCTTAGTCTCGTGAAATCAATCCACGAAAACATGCAGGGGACCATTTTATTTGACGGCTCAACATCCCAGTCATTCAGCATCAGCAGCGGAGTAAAGCAGGGATGCGTGCTTGCTCCTACACTCTTTGGTATCTTCTTTGCTGTTCTCTTAAGGCAAGCATTTGGGACTGCCACTGAAGGCATATACCTCCACACAAGATCTGATGGCAAACTTTTTAACCCATCAAGACTCAAGGCAAAGACCAAAATAAGACCAAGATGCGTAAGAGAACTACTTTTTGCAGATGATGCAGCACTGACTACTCATACAGCAGAAGATCTCCAAAGGCTCATAGATCGTTTTGCAGCTGCCTGCAAAGACTTTGGGCTCACCATTAGCCTAAATAAAGCACAGGTGATGGAACAAGATGCTGATGCGCCTCCGTCAATCAAAATCTCTAATTATGAATTGAAAGTCGTCCACGATTTTGTGTATCTGGGATCGACAATATCAGATAATCTTTCATCAGAGACAGAAATCGACAGACGCATTGGGAAGGCAGCCACAACATTTTCCAGGCTAGCTAAAAGAGTTTGGGAGAATAATAGACTAACAGAGCGTACAAAAGCTCAAGTATATAAAGCTTGTGTTGTTAGCACACTACTCTACGGGTCTGAATCCTGGACCCTGTACTCAAGACAGGAAAGGAAGTTGAATTCCTTCCACATAAGATGTCTGAGACGTATCCTGGGCATAACATGGAAAGACCACATAACAAACAAACAGGTGCTTGAAAGAGCAGATATTACCACAGTGCACACCCTCCTCAAGCAGAGACGCCTCCGGTGGTTGGGCCACGTATCTCGAATGGAGGACGAAAGTATTCCCAAAGATCTCCTTTACGGAGAACTAGCCACAGGAAAGAGGCCAACCGGAAGACCCCAAATGCGATATAGGGATGTGTGTAAACAAGATATGAAAACCATTGGAATAGATCCAGACACGTGGGAGAAGTTGCAACAGACAGATGCTCCTGGAGAAGAGATGTACGAAACGGACTGGTGCTCTTTGAGCGCAATCAGATCCAAAAAACTGAGGAGAGACGGCTCAGGCTCAAAGAGCAGTCACTTACTGCGGGACTTGCCTCGTCTCACAGATGCGGAAACTGTGACAGAGATTGTCATTCTCGAATTGGACTATACAGTCACCAGCGGTGCTGCCAGGCACCTCCCAAGCGGCACAACTCTATAGTCCTTCAGGACTGAAAGAGGCCTACTACTACTACTACTACTACTACTACTACTACTACTACTACTACTACTATATGTTTCCCAGTGTGTGCCTGTGTGTATGCCTCTGTGTGTGTGTGTGTGTGTGCGTGCGTGTGTGCGTGTGTGTATGTGGTGTGTGTGTGTGTGTGTGTGTGTGTGTGTGATCGAAGTTAAGAAAGAGAAGATCACATCAAGCGAGCTGATGACTGTACTGCCATGGTTCCCAGATAAGAGTATCTCAGTGTTAAAAGTTCTAACGTGATCATTCGGTATCTGTTAAATCATCTAACATGATCAATCGGTATCTGTTAAAACAACATCTAACAAGAAAAATCGGTATCTGATAATAAATATAATGTGATCAGTTACAAAAGTATTTCAACATAATAGCAGCTGTCTACAAATAGCAATATGGTTAAAACAAAACAAGGCTATCAATATAATAATCTAACCACTGATTACCTTCGAAAAACTGTAAACATTTCGTCATATTATCGATGGTGCTGTCTTTAAGATTCTGTAAACTTAATTCTTTCACATTAATTTATATAAATGAGTCTACCAGTACCTAAAAATAGGCCTTAAGGCAGTAACAAATATACCGGTGTGACAAACATAAATGAACAAACGAACGAACAAACTTTATTTTCAAAGGGTTAAGAATTGGGCACTCAGGCCCGTCTAACATTCTGCCCTTCTCTCACTCTCTTTCATACATTATTTCATTCACACATCATTCAAGGCTAACAGAGAACAGCAACAATAAAAAAGATATGCATTATAAAGGCATGGGCAAAATGCGAACATCAAAACTACACGACACAGTAAAATTAGATAATGGTCTGACACTTGTTATTAGCCATGTGGAATATACTGGCCTACCAAAAGGTCACAGGCTGTTATACTAGGGTTTTGTTATTATTATTATTATCTCTATTATTAAGGGGGAAGATAATCCGTACTGAGATAGTGTTGGAGTAATTTGCGATTATATGAATAGGGATTGGTGATGTCTTTGATTTCTTGTGGAAGATTGTTCCACAGCTGAGCTGCAAAGTACGTTAAGCTTGTTTTGTATAAGTCAATCCTAGGCATCGGAATGTGTAATATATTTAAACGTTTACTGTGTCTAGCATTATATTTAAACAATGGCCAAAGGTAATTTGGGGCATTCCGATGCAGGATTTTGTGAATTAGTTTAGCTTTATTGAAAAGCAGGCGTTTGCGGAGTGGTAGTAACTGAAGGCGTTTATACAGGCTAGGATTGTCAGATAAATGTTTGTTATAAATTAGACTCATGGCCCATTTCTGGAGTGAGTAAATTCGCTTGGTGTTTTAATTAGAACAACCGTCCCAGATTGTAGAGCAGTAGTCAAAGTGGGTCTGTATATGAGAAGTATAGAATAGTTTCCTTGTGTCCTCATCAAGTAAGTTTTTAATTTTGGCGAGTTGGTAGATTTTTTTCGCTGTTTGTTTAATAAGCGCTTGAACGTGGGAATTAAAGGTTAGGTTTCTATCAATGATTATGCCTAATGTTTTGTGCTCAATGACACTGTCTACTGGCATGTTATCGATGTGAAGTTGAAGTGATGTGTGTGAGCTTAGAGTTTGAAGTCTTTGTCTGGTTGTTAGTAACATTGATTTTGTTTTAGTGATGTTAATTTGCATACGGTTTGAATAGCTCCACCTAACTACATTATTTAATTCTTGTTGTAAAGACGACTCCAATAAAATACAGTTTTCAGCATTTGTGTACACTGTACAGTCGTCTGCAAATAGATCGCAGGACGACGAAAGATGTAAAGGTAGATCGTTAATATATAAGGCAAACAATAGAGGGCCAAGAATAGAGCCTTGCGGTACTCCTATATTGAAGGTAGTGGTATGAGACAGACATTTATTATGTGATACTACTTGCTTTCTGTTTGATAGAATGATTTGGAGTTAGACGTATAATACCGTGTTGATTGCTTCCAATGGCAACGGTAAATATTTTTTTTATAGATCATCATCATCATGTGCCATGTGGCTTCGTAGAAAAATAGAGTACAGTAAATGCTGTGCACATGCTATTCATTCATTATGTGCCATGCCGATAAGCGTGGGCGGTCATGATTAGCAATCTCGTGCTATCACCAGTGTCGTGGATCAGCTCTATGTTCTTATTTTGACTCGACAATACCACGTGGCCAAGACATCCATGTATTTACTTCTCTACCTTGCAAGGATGTGTGTGTGTGTGTGTGTGTGTGTGTGTGTGTGTGTGAAGGACATGTGTGAGTGTGGGGATATATGGGTGTGGAGGAAGTGTGGAAGTGTGGGCGGGGGTATGCGTTTGGATGGTTTGGGGTGTGGGAGTGTTGGTGGGTAGTGAGATTTGTGGGTGTTGGTGGGATGTGTAGATGGATGTGTGGGGGTGAAAGTAGGGGTGTGGGAATGGGTATGGGGGATGCGTGGGGGTGTGTAGGATGTGTGTATGGAGGATGTATGGGGGATGTGAAGGATGTGTGTATGGGACGGGTGGAGATGTGTGGATGGTTTGGGGGAAGTATGTGTAGGTGGCAGGGTTGTGTGGGTAGGGGATTTGTGTGGGTGGATTTGGGATGTAAGGGCGAGTCGGGAGAAGTGTATGGTGTGTAGCTTTGGGATATGTGTGTGGTGTGTTGGTGGGGGATGTGTGCCTGGTGTGTGGGTGGGGGTATGTTTGTGGTGGGTGGGTGATGGTATGTGTGTGGGTGAGGACATGTGTGTGGGTGGGGGATATGTTTGTGGTGTGTAGGGGGGATGTGTGGTGGTATGTTGGCGTGGGATATGTGGGTTAGGGATATGTGTCTGGTGCGTGGGCACGGAATATTGTGTGGTAGGGGATGTGTGTGATTTGCTCCTGGGGGATGTGTGTGTGTGGGGGTTAGGGCATGTATTCGTGTTGGAGGATGTATGTGTTGGTGGTGGGGTGTGTGTGTGAGTGGATTGGGGATGTATAGGTGGTTAGGGAGATGTGTGTGTGTGTGTGGGGGGGGGGGGGGGTAGAGAGATGTCAGTTGGTGGGGATGTGTATTTAAGGTTTGGGAATATGTGAGTGGATGTGCGATGTGTGTATTGGTGGGGGATGTGTGTGCGTGGGTCGGGAATATGTGGTCGATGGAGGTGTGGTTGTCGGATGGGTGGTTGGAGATGTGGGTGGGGAGAGGTTGTGTGGGTGGGGGTGGGTGTGTGGGTTAGGATGTGTATGTGGATAGGCGCGGGATGTGTGGGTTGGTGGGTGATGTTTGTGTGGGTTGCGAGTGTGTTTGGGTTGGCGGAACAGGTGAGGGCAGTGTGTGTGGATGAGGGATGTGCGGAAGGAGGATGGGTCGGTTGGTGGTGTATGTATGTGTGTGGGTAGGTGGGTGTGTGTGTGTGGGTGGGGGGATATGTGGGTAGGTAGGAGATGGGCCTCATAACATGGTAATTTGTCTTATTTATGTTTACAACATTCATT
>JACEFZ010000852.1:112500-152500 GCA_014155875.1 Cepaea nemoralis
TCATCATTATTAGTAGTATAAATACCAATTATAAATAATATTTTCAGGAGCACATGAAGTGACAACTATTTGAACAAAAGAAATGATCTGAGAAGTGACAGTAATGATGACCTAAAGAGTTAGCGTTAGTGTAATCGTAAAGATGCCATGTTGATGCCGACATAGGCGCGGTTGGACAAGGATTCCCAGACTCCAGCTGGACTTTGGCTAAGTGAGAGAAGCACGCTAGAGCTGACCCAGATGTGACACTTAGTGGTGACCTTAGAGGTGATTAGGTAGTGACCACAGAATTGAGTAAGTGGTGACCATAGAAGTGGCACTAAGTGATGACCATAGACGTTGGGCTAGAAGTGATGTGAGAAGCGATATTACAAATGTCACTAGAACTGAAGTGGGATGCGGCATTGCAGACGATACTTGTATTGACACGTAAAAGTGACCATATAATTTATATCAGAAGTGACTATTAGAAGTGACCATTAAAAAGGACATTAGAAATGACCATAGAAGTGTCATAAGAAGTAACTTAGTAAGTGAATCATCATCTGCACGTGCCTTGCCGATAAGCGTGGGCGGTCATGATATACCATGTCATACGATCACCAAAGTCTGGGATTAGGTCTGTGTTCTTGTATCGGCTATGTGACCAGGCCAGTCATGATATTTTATGTACCTCTACAGAAGGTAGTTTACCATTGGTTTTTTTCTTGGCCGTAACCACACTGGTCGGTGACCGTAGTCATTGTTTCTATAAAGAGGTCCTCTACCTTCCGTCGTCAAACATGAAACCACAGCCAACAACTGTTTGTTGGCGTGCCCAAGCGTGTCCCGCAGGCTAATGGAGGGAAGAAGGCACCTTGCTTCTTCCTTGATGGGGATACTCTTCCATCATCCATCCAGTATAGAACTGGCCACATCATCCATCCAGTGTAGAACTGGCCACGTCATCCATCCAGTGTAGAACTGATCACATCATCCTTCCAGTGTAGAACTGACCACATCATCCGTTCAGTGTAGAACTGGCCACATCATCCATCCAGTGTAGAACTGACCACATCATAGGTCCAGTGTAGAAATGATCACATCATCAGTCCAGCGTAGAACTGGCCACATCATCCATCCAGTGTAGAACTGGCCACATCATCCATCCAGTGTAGAACTGGCCACATCATCCATCCAGTGTAGAACTGGCCACATCATCCATCCAGTGTAGAACTGATCACATCATCCTTCCAGTGTAGAACTGACCACATCATCCGTTCAGTGTAGAACTGCCAACATCATCCACCCAGTGTAGAACTGATCACATCATCCGTCTAGTGTAGAACTGACCACATCATCCGTCTAGTGCAGAACTGATCACATCAGCCACCCAGTGTAGAACTGATCACATCATCCGTCTAGTGTAGAACTGACCACATCATCCGTCCAGTGTAGAACTGACCTCATCATCCGTCTAGTGTAGAACTGACCACATCATCCACCCAGTGTATAACTGACCACATCATCCGTCTAGTGTAGAACTGCCAACATCATCCGTCCAGTGTATAACTGATCACATCATCCATTCATTGTAGAACTGACCACATCATCAGTCCAGTGTAGAACTGATCACATCATCCGTCCTGTATAGAACTTACCACATCATCCGTCCTGTAAAGAACTGACCACATCATCCGTCCTGTATAGAACTGACCACATCATCCGTCCTTATAGAACTGACCACATCATCCGTCCAGTGTAGAACTGACCAAATCATCCGTCCATAGTAGAACTGACCACATCATGCGTCCAGTGTAGAACTGACCACATCATCCGTCCAGTGCTGCCAGCTCTCCAGAAACATGAACCTTACGCTACAGGTCAGAATGATAAACACAATCTGATATTAATTCTTTTACACTTCTCCGTTCGTTTGAACTGTTTCAGAACAGTAGCTATATTTTAATTAAACCTGTGATCTTTTGTATTTTCTGTAGAACAATGAGTGGTAACAGAAGCTTCCCAAGAAGTTCCAATACGAACCATGACAATGTGATGGATGTGGACGATGATAATCAGAGCCATCAAAACCCAGCCCCATGATGAGGTCACGGTTTAATCATATGAATGGTGGCGTCCTCCACGGCGGAAGAGATCAAAGTGGGCAAAGAGACAATAATGTATTGAGACGTGCTGGGGTTGACGGTGCTAGCCCCATTATTTCTAAAACCAACTGGCACTCTGTCGGTGGTGTGGTCGGTGTCACGCCGGCCGCCTTTACATTACAGATAATTTCCTGGCACCATTTTGTGCTAGGCTGGGAACACAGGTCAATTGGGGAAAGAAATAATTCCCACCTCGGAGCAGATTAGAAAGCATGACTACCGATCCAACATGAGTGCTATTCAACTGCCGCATTACCAAAGCCTGCTAACGTCCTTTCAATCTCTCACATGAGATTTTGTAACCAAGGTGCTAACAGACTGGAACGCTCAGGCATGGAAATAATATCCTCTTTGAAGCACATGTTTTCACAACGTTCACAAACGCCAACCAGTAGAAAATACGTGTCTTAAAACTAAACGCATTTCTAAAATTTGAATAAAGCATTTGCTCTATTGAAAATCTTCGCTTACGTTAACTTCTAAATTTTGGAAATATGTCGTCTGTCTTATTTACATACTGTAAATAACAAATTGACCCAAGAAGTGGCACTTAGTGGTGACCATTGAAGTGACTTAGTGGTGACCATAGATTTGACAATAAAAGTGACCATACAATTAACTCTAAGAAGTGACAATAGAATTAACTCTTTGACGTGACACTTAGTGGTGATCATAGATGTCAGGCTAGAAGTGATATGAGTAGCGATATTTCAAATGTCATTAGAAATGGCAAAAGAGATTACATTACAAATGACAATACAAATGACATTATAATTGACTATTTAATGTGACCATAGCATTTACATTAGAAGTGACCAATTGAAGTGACCATTTGAAGTGACCAGAGAAGTGGCATTAGAAGTATGTGCTATGCCGATAAGCGTGGGCGGTCATGATTCGCCATGTCATACGATCATCATCAGAGTCCGAGATTAGGTATGTGGTCTTGTCCCGACTATGTGACCAGCCAATCATGATATTCTAAGCATCTGTAAAGAGATAGTTTGCTATTTCTCTCTTTCTTGGCCGTAACCATGCTGGTCGGTGACCATAGCCATTGTCGCTATAAACAGATTGTCTACCTACTGTCGTCAAACATAAAACCATGACTAACAACTATCTGTTGTCCTGCTCAAGGATGACCCGCGGGCTAGCGGAGGGAAGGAAACCCTTATCCAGCTACATGAGTCAATGATCATTAGATGTGAAATAGAAGTAACATACGAAGTGACCATATACGTGGCATCTAAAGCGACAAATAGAAGTGGCATTAAAAGTTACATTAGATGTGGACAGTTGTCGTAAGTCTTCCTTACTTACTTTCGTGTTGTCCCTGGAGTGTGGGGAATCAACACTACATTTTTATTACCCCAATATTATTGTCCTAGAGAAACCACCAGACTCCGTCCACAAAACTCCGTCGGTCTGCAAACACCTTTTTCTTACTCTCACTCACCCTTGTATCATGCCCCCTCTCACTTTTCCCCAACATAACATACTCCACAACTCAAGCTTTAACAAATAAATACAAAATAATTTATTAAACCAAGAGTATAGGTGTGAGAGGTGTGTGTGTGTGTAAAGGGTAGAATGTGTGTCGAATATTTCTATTGGGTGCGGACATAGACCAGGTAGCTGAAGAGCCCAGCCCTATCATCACAGAAAGGATCACACCATATCCTCATTCATTCCACGATGACCTCACCCAGGTATGTGTCCATCCTGCTAGATGTAGATTTCCACCGGTGGCTGTTTGATCACTCAAAAGAACTAGTCACAGTCCGACCCTAAATCCTGTCTGGATCACACAGTTAGTATATGTCTAATTTGTTCTTATACTTATAACACCCTTGTCTAGTGAGGACACGAACATACTGTTCTTTGAAATAAATGTACTTCCTGTCTCAAGTGTCTACTGTTCACAAGACCATTGTTATACTAACTTCCTAATCAGTTTATACTGATTTATTCCCATGTGATGGGGAATAACTGTATCTCTTTGTTTGTTCACCTGTCGTGTAAAACATACTGCCCACTGGTCTTTTCCCAGGTGGTGTAAAAGAAATTCACTTTCTACTATTCTGTTCCCAAGTGATGTTTGAAACATTAATTTGACGATTGGTCTTCCTCCAAAATGGTGCGGAGAAAACAATTTCTTGTATTCTGTTAATGTGTGACGTTTGATAATCCCTCTTATGCTTGTTCCCGTAAACCCTTTTTATCATGGGCTAAGTGCAAAAGATGTTGACCAACTGCCTGCACCAAGGTCTCCATTCTCAGTGACTTGAGTGACCTAAAGGAACCTGTCAACGAGAGAACAACACATTTGGTGATAGCAACTGTCCCTGACCTCCATTGGGGGGGGGGGGGGTGTTCGCCTCACTCAGATACATGACAGTGAACATTCTCTGTCATGGGCATAGGAGTTCTTCACTCCGGTCTGCAGTGGGTTAAGATCAGGACAGAGCAAAATGTAAAGTGTAGACCCCTAGCAGACATCACTAGAAGATCCCATCATTGTACATTCTCCCCATCCCCAATTTCCCCAATATCACCCCACTACACAATTCTCACTAGCAGAGCTAATTCTATTCATTACTCTAGCAAGTTTTACCGAGGCTACTGCTTATATTAACTAGGCTTAAATATACTCTCTACAATACCTTAAGCACAACACAGCAGTGTCTTCGAAATCATATCCACATTTTGCCATAACAGGCACGTGTACAATTAAATCTAATTAATTTCCGCACACGGTAGATATTTTTTAAATCCACTGCAGTGACAAACACGTCCGTGCAAGTCAATCCTCAGAGTTACACTACTTGTAAACAAAGCATGTTTTTACCCAACAGCCTTGAGTGGCCACGTGACGTTCTTTTGATGTTAACAAAAGTGGTTCAAGGGCAGATTATCCATGTCTGAATAAATTCTCTTCCTTGGGTTTAATCAATGTCACAAGAGTAGATTATCTCTCCTTTTGGACAATCCATGCACAAGTCGCCTCCCCCTTTTTTCAACATATGCCTACAATTTCCCGTCTTGTGGGGACTGTCAAAGACGATTTTCCTGTTTGATGCTGGAGACTTCCCCAGGTTAGCGGTGTCTTTAATCTAACTGGTAAACAACTGCAGCTGTGCAGTCCGACTTTATTGTTTTTCTGTCCCGGTTAAAAACAAATGTAGCTTTGCACACAGGCCATAAATATGACCGTCTGTATTGTCATTATCTGGTTGATACACAGTGAAATCATGACATAGGCCCCCTCTTAAGAGAGTAGTCCATCTCACTCTTCTCCACTGTGAATTCAATCCAGATAATTCATTCCTCTTCTTCAGGAGCTGGGTGTCTTGATAAGAAGTCCGCTCCAACATTTTCCTTCCCAGGAATATACTCCACTGTGAAATTGTAGGGTTGAAGTAACAACGACCACCGCATCAAACGGGCGTTGAGCTTCTGAGAAGTAGCCAGGAACATCAGGGGCTGATGATCTGACTGGACCCGAAACTTAACTCCATACAAATAGGGCTGGAATTTTTGCACGGCCCATACGAGAGACAAGCACTCTCTCTCGACGGTCGAATAATTCCTCTCAGCCTGGAGTAGCTTCTTGCTTGCGTATGCCACAGGTTTCAAAACCGAAGCATCGTCTTTCCCTTCCTGTAACAAAGCTGCCCCAATCCCAATCCCACTTGCATCAGTTCTCAACACAAATGGTTTGGAAAGGTTCGGGAGCTGTAATACAGGTTTACTGACCAAGGCCTCCTTTAACTGACTATAGGCAGTCTCACATTCTGGTGTCCAAATGATTTGGTCCGGGAATCCCTTTTTCAAGGTTTCCGTCAATGGAGCTCCCAGTTCAGTGAAATGTGGGATAAATTTCTGGTAGAATCCACACAACGAGAGAAAAGATCGCACGTCCTTCTTCGTTTTTGGCCTTGGGGCATTTCTGATTTTCTCCAGGTTCTTCTCTTCTGGGACAATGTGTCCTGGAGTGATGGTGTGACCTAGAAATTCCAGAGTCTGGTAACCAATCATGCACTTGGTTGGACGAGCGGTAAGCCCTGCTTCCTTGAGTCTATTAAACACTCTCTCCAAGGATTGCAAATGGTCATCCAAGCTGTCACTGGAAATCAGAATATCATCCATGAAGGAGATGATGGCCGGATCCTGTAAAGGATCTAGTAAAGTCCTCATCATACGTGTAAACACACTAGGTGCATTGCTGAGTCCAAAGGGCATGACCTTGAATTCGTAGTGTCCACTGGGTGTACTGAAGGCCAGCAGTGGTCGAATCTCCGGTTTGACTGGTATTTGATAGTACCCCCGACTCAGATCCACCTTTGAAAAGTACCGAGCCTTATGGAGCCTAGCGAATAACTGCGTTGGATTCGGCAAAGGTTCCACCTGAAATTGTGTATGACTGTTCAGAAGTCGGTAGTCTATACACAACCGGTGTTCTCCACTTGGTTTCCGTAACAAAACTACCCCCGCATTGTATGGGGATGTGGATGGTGCAATCACGTCATCCTCCAGCAGTTTTTGTATTTCCTCCTCCAGGGCCTTTTCTTTAGAGAAGGGCACTGGGTAAACCTTTTGGCGAACAGGCTCCTGTGTGGTCAACGTCATCTCGAACTCCACCAACCTCGTTCGTCCTGGTTTATCAGTCAGTATCTCCTTATGAGACCTGAGAACCTGGGTTATCTTCTCCCTCTCCTGGGAGGTCAGATCAGGGTTCACCTGCACATCCTTGTAGGTTTCCTGGTGTACCAGGGGATATTCCCTGCCCTCGCTGGTTCCCACTTCTGTCTCCACTGCAACGGCCATTGCCATGAGGTGAGCTGTTTTTTCTCCGGGTCTCTCTTCGTATTTCCGCAAGAGATTGATATGGAAAATCTTCGACTTTCCCCGGATCCGGATCTGGTAGTTGGTTCTGGATATCACCCTTTCCACGGGAAATGGTCCTTGCCAACCTATCTCCAGTTTGTTGTTTCCCGTTGGGAGTAGCAACAAAACTTTGTCTCCCACCTCTAGAGATCTGTCTTTAGACCTACGGTTGTAGTAAGCCGCATGTCTTTTCCTGGCCTTTTTCAAGTTTTGATTTGCCAGAGTCCATCCTTTGTGGAGTTTTTCTTTTAGTTCCTCCACGTATTTATAGGAAGAGATCACTTCTTCTGACGTCCCCTCTTCAGTCCAACTCCTCAACATGGCTTCCAACGGTCCTTTAATTGGACGACCAAACAGCAACGTAGCGGGTGGTAGTCCTGTTGAGCCATGAGGAACTTCCCGATAGGCAAAGAGTGCTGCTGGGATATATTCATCCCACCTATCAGGTTTTTCCTGCGCCAGTTTCCTGAGCATTGTCATCAACGTGCCGTTGAAACGCTCTACTTGTCCATTGGCTTGAGGATGGTAAGGGCTGGTATGTATGTGGTTAGAGTGAAACACTCTAAATACCTCCTCCATGAGTTTTCCACAAAACTGGGACCCATTGTCCGTCAGAATTTGATCTGGAAAGCCTAATCTTGTAAAGGCCTCCATCAGTGCATCCGCCACTCGTTTCGAGTCAATCGTGGTCAACGGTATGGCTTCACCCCACATTGTACAGCAATCCACCATTGTGAGTATATACATGTTCCTCTTCCTAGTCCTGGGAAGTGGACCCACGATATCGATGGCTACCCTCTCGAAAGGAGAGTTCATAATGGGCATCTCACCCAAGACCACCGGTGCTGTCCAGTGTTTCGGTGCCACCCTCTGGCACTCAGGGCATGACTTCACATACCGACGCACATCCTCTGTCATTCCCGGCCAATAGTAGTGGCAGGAAATCCGCTGCATGGTGGCGGCAATACCCATGTGTCCACTAAAGGAGATGGTATGCCCCATATGAAGAATCTGGGACCGGTGAGCTTTCGGAACGACCAACTGACCGTATAGGTTGTTTTCCCTTCCTGCTCTCCTGTAGAGTATCCTGTTCTTCATGTAGTACTGACCCCGTCCTGGTGGATCAGCACTTTTCTGCAGCTTTTTGTAGCAAGGACGTAAAGTATCATCCTCACTCTGGGCAGTTCGTAGCTCCCCCGGCAGTGGGTTAGTCACAATTGCTTCTGCCTCTTCCGTTCTCGTCTGAGAGCGAGTCTGTATTGCTCCCATATGAATTGGCTCCCTGGGCATTCCCAGAAAGACATACCGGCAACCAAGGATTACTGGGAAAATGGGATCGGTCAATACAGCAGCCTTGATTGTGCCGGTGACATATCTTGACCGAATCTCCACGTTAGCAATGGGCAACTTCATGGCTACAGCACTCTTCTGTGCAGGCTGTATTTCCATGGTCTCACCTGTGAATTGTTCTGGGTGTACCAGATCCGCAGAAATCACGGCCTCCCCGTCCAGTCCTGTGTCGTACAAACACTCCACTTGACGACCGTTAACCTCTACCAATTCCACTACAGGTGGTTTTTCCTGGTCTGGAGTCTCTTCGTCGGCCTCGACCTGTTCAGTGGGCTCCACCTTAGGTCTCCCGGGGCACACGATGAATTGAGAATCTCCTGACTCTTCCCTGCAGTCAATAGCATTGTGCGTGTTTGACTTGCATTGGTTGCACCATTTCCCTGTCCTAGATTTTCTAGTACCGGCCTTGAGTGAGCTCTCCTGATGGCGAGCCTTCTTGCTGACTTTGGCATTTTCCGTGACAACCTCCTTGGAAGTCACTTGACATGCTGCGAAGTGAGGGCTCTTAGCCTTCGATTTGCAGTCCCTCGTATTGTGAGTGGGTGACTTACAAATTGAACACCACTTCTCCGACCACTGTCGTTTTGGTGTAGAGCTCGAAGAGCTCTTGCTTCCCTCCTTCGTCTTCTCTGAACTATCCTCTGATTTTTGCACATAAGGTTCCCCCTTTTTTGTTCCTGAGCTTTTGGCTTTCTTCTTGTCATGTTTCTCCTGACTTTTGGTGTTGGTGGGAAGGTTTTCCCCGGCCTCCCCATGTACCTCTACGAACCGTTCTGCTAATTTTGTCACGAGGTCAATACGTTCCGCTCCTTGTTCTCCCAGGAATGTCCTGAGAGGTTTTGACATTTGCTTCTTCAGCTGGTCGACCACCATGAGTTCTTCCAGACTCTCATAGTCATGTGCGAACCCAGCCAAATCCATCCACTTGTGAAGATAGGATTTTAGACGCAAACCGTAGGCGGCAAACAACTCTCCCGGTTCTCGTTTCGCTACTCGAAATTTTTTCCGGTAGGTATGTGACGTAACCTCGAATCGTTTCAGCAGAGCCGTCTTCAATTCGTCATAGTTGTTCTCATGTCCTGGTGGCAGGCGAGAATAAACCTCGTAGCCGGTCCCGCGTAATCCCTGGGATAGCTTGAGATTCCATTTTTCACGGTCCAGACCCATAGCCACGGACATGGCCTCGAAGCGTTGAAGGTACTGGTCAATCTTCTCCTTGTCCTCCTCGTAGATTGCTAGAGGAAACTTCATAGCATGGTAACTATGTCCACCTGCTGAAGTTGAGCCTGGGACTGAGGAACCTCCAACTGCACCCTCAGTTTCCCATTAGATTGTCTCTTCAACTCAAGTTCCCTCATCCTGTACTCGTGCTCCC
This sequence comes from Cepaea nemoralis, assembly GCA_014155875.1. Lineage (NCBI taxonomy): Eukaryota > Metazoa > Mollusca > Gastropoda > Stylommatophora > Helicidae > Cepaea > Cepaea nemoralis. Next base: position 122,260 of record JACEFZ010000852.1, read on the forward strand.
TTTTCTGAGCCTCCTGCTCTGCTTCCCGTTTCCTAGCAGCTTCCTCCACTTCCAGTTTCTTGGCTGCCTGCTCAGCTTCAAGTTCATTTTCTTGGCTGCCTGCTCAGCTTCAAGTTCCATCCTTCTAGTGGCTTGCTCAGCTTCTATCCTCTTAGTTTCTAACTCCATCTTCCTCAATTCCAATTCGGCCTTCCGATCATCTCTTTCTGCTTGACGATACTCTCTCTCCACTTCCTGTATGTAATCCGTTAAAGCTGAACCAGACAACCCCATTCCTTCCCCCTTTGCCCTTAGTTCTGCCCCAGTTAATTTAGGAGTGGCCATTTTTCAGACAGGTAAGTCAGCAGATAGGGTGCAGATTATCTTCAAGAGGAATATATATATAATGAACAATCACTGTTAATCTAATAATTAAGACCACACACAACACAATCACTCAGTGACAAGAGCAGAATCAGGACCACAGACCTATGCAGACGTGTGAAGTGTGAACAGGTAAGATATGTATCCTAACCCCTATCCACATTCACTCTAGCTGGATTCTCTCTCTAACAATATCTCCGTCTTTTAACAAAAGATCCGGTGTCTAAAGAACCCGTTGTCAGAGGATCCCGCTGTCAAAAGATCCCGTCTACGAGAGATCCCACGATCCAAAGATCACGTTTACGAGAGATCCCACAGTCCAAAGATCACGTTTACGAGCCCCCAATAAATGTCGTAAGTCTTCCTTACTTACTTTCGTGTTGTCCCTGGAGTGTGGGGAATCAACACTACATTTTTATTACCCCAATATTATTGTCCTAGAGAAACCACCAGACTCCGTCCACAAAACTCCGTCGGTCTGCAAACACCTCTTTCTTACTCTCACTCACCCTTGTATCATGCCCCCTCTCACTTTTCCCCAACATAACATACTCCACAACTCAAGCTTTAACAAATAAATACAAAATAATTTATTAAACCAAGAGTATAGGTGTGAGAGGTGTGTGTGTGTGTAAAGGGTAGAATGTGTGTCGAATATTTCTATTGGGTGCGGACATAGACCAGGTAGCTGAAGAGCCCAGCCCTATCATCACAGAAAGGATAACACCATATCCTCATTCATTCCACGATGACCTCACCCAGGTATGTGTCCATCCTGCTAGATGTAGATTTCCACCGGTGGCTGTTTGATCACTCAAAAGAACTAGTCACAGTCCGACCCTAAATCATGTCTGGATCACACAGTTAATATATGTCTAATTTGTTCTTATACTTATAACACCCTTGTCTAGTGAGGACACGAACATACTGTTCTTTGAAATAAATGTACTTCCTGTCTCAAGTGTCTACTGTTCACAAGACCATTGTTATACTAACTTCCTAATCAGTTTATACTGATTTATTCCCATGTGATGGGGAATAACTGTATCTCTTTGTTTGTTCACCTGTCGTGTAAAACATACTGCCCACTGGTCTTTTCCCAGGTGGTGTAAAAGAAATTCACTTTCTACTATTCTGTTCCCAAGTGATGTTTGAAACATTAATTTGACGATTGGTCTTCCTCCAAAATGGTGCGGAGAAAACAATTTCTTGTATTCTGTTAATGTGTGACGTTTGATAATCCCTCTTATGCTTGTTCCCGTAAACCCTTTTTATCATGGGCTAAGTGCAAAAGATGTTGACCAACTGCCTGCACCAAGGTCTCCATTCTCAGTGACTTGAGTGACCTAAAGGAACCTGTCAACGAGAGAACAACACATTTGGTGATAGCAACTGTCCCTGACCTCCATTGGGGGGGGGGGGGGGTGTTCGCCTCACTCAGATACATGACAGTGAACATTCTCTGTCATGGGCATAGGAGTTCTTCACTCCGGTCTGCAGTGGGTTAAGATCAGGACAGAGCAAAATGTAAAGTGTAGACCCCTAGCAGACATCACTAGAAGATCCCATCATTGTACATTCTCCCCATCCCCAATTTCCCCAATATCACCCCACTACACAATTCTCACTAGCAGAGCTAATTCTATTCATTACTCTAGCAAGTTTTACCGAGGCTACTGCTTATATTAACTAGGCTTAAATATACTCTCTACAATACCTTAAGCACAACACAGCAGTGTCTTCGAAATCATATCCACATTTTGCCATAACAGGCACGTGTACAATTAAATCTAATTAATTTCCGCACACGGTAGATATTTTTTAAATCCACTGCAGTGACAAACACGTCCGTGCAAGTCAATCCTCAGAGTTACACTACTTGTAAACAAAGCATGTTTTTACCCAACAGCCTTGAGTGGCCACGTGACGTTCTTTTGATGTTAACAAAAGTGGTTCAAGGGCAGATTATCCATGTCTGAATAAATTCTCTTCCTTGGGTTTAATCAATGTCACAAGAGTAGATTATCTCTCCTTTTGGACAATCCATGCACAAGTCGCCTCCCCCTTTTTTCAACATATGCCTACAATTTCCCGTCTTGTGGGGACTTGTCAAAGACGATTTTCCTGTTTGATGCTGGAGATTTCCCCAGGTTAGCGGCATCTTTGATCTAACTGGTAAACAACTGCAGCTGTGCAGTCCGACTTTATTGTTTTTCTGTCCCAGTTAAAAAACAAATGTAGCTTTGCACACAGGCCATAAATATGACCGTCTGTATTGTCATTATCTGGTTGATACACAGTGAAATCATGACAACAGTAGAAAATACATTAGAGACAAGTATAGAAGCGACCTTACAAATGTACCACCATTTGGTTATCTCCCAAATGTAATATAACATAAACGACCTTTTACGGGCCAGGAGGTATATTGGGTATATGGTGTTAGAACCAAATGTTAGACCACTCGGCACTCGATGGATAATATTGAGAACATCTCACCCATCGCTTTTATTTCCCATTAACTTCCTTGTACCAACTGTTAAACTGGTCCGACCTGGGATTCCAGGTAAATGAAGAAACAATTCAATAACGCAACCACCGATCCACAAGTACCAGCGAATATGCTACCACGGTTCTCACACAGGCCGTAGATTATACCAGAATGCATACCATGGCATGGTTACTTATATTTTCAGTTTTATTTTCCATTACATAAGTTTTTTATACCGCTCAACTTGAAAAGGCTTTTTAACGTCCATTGAAAAACTCCAGTGAGATTATGCGGGACAAAGTACTAACAGATTTGAACGATGTGACATGGAGACAATATCCTATCTAAAGTACATGTTTTCACAAGGTTCATAAATATCAATGTGTTGAAAATACATGCCAGGAAAACCTGACACTACGCACTTCAAAGTAAACAAATTTATTAGAATTGCTTAAAGCACTTGTTCTCACGAAAATCTTGACATACTCGTGTCTGTCATAGTTATAAAATAGTGTTGCACCAAACACACACACATACACACAGAGAGGGAGAGAGAGAGAGAGAGAGAGAGAGAGAGAGAGAGGAGAGACAGAGAGAGAGAGAGAGAGAGAGAGAGAGAGAGAGAGAGAGAGAGAGAGAGAGAGAGAGAGAGAGAGAGAGAGAGAAGAGATAACGGCATGTATTGGAACCTGCAGACAGACTTTATGTAAAGCTTCCAAGGTGGACCTCAAGAGTACACAACATTTAATCCCAGTCGCAAGCCATTCAGAGATCATCCACGACACAACGGTTATTAGGATTATCGCCTTGCAGACTTTGGTAAAGTGCTGAAGAACATAGTTGCTGTCAAGTTGCGGGAATGCGTGGAAAGTGCAGGGCTAACCCCAAGAAGGCTTCGGAGTTATCGGCACCCGAGATATTTAATGTTGAAGTTCATAAGGCATTCCAGATTAGACAGGAAACAATATATATATATATGTGTGTGTGTGTGTGTGTGTGTGTGTGTGTGTGTGTGTGTGTATGCTCGCGTGTGTGTGTGAGCGTGTGTGTGTGTGCGTGCGCGCACGCTCTGGATAAAAATCTATTTTCTCCTTTCTGGCCAATAAAGTTTGACTATTCTTCTGTAACATTAATAATCAAAGGTGGACATGTTCTTTTCAGCTGATTTGTTAAATATCTCAGTTTTACACCTGTATGCTACTATAGGAAATGTTGAGTTGATTTGTTAATGTACCTTCTTCTTCTTATAGTCCAAATCTTGTGGTGTGGGTGTTTATATTTGTCGACAGATTTCTGTCTCTCGTGCTGCTAGTCTTCTTATAGACTATTACGTGTGGTGTGGGTGATCGTGTCTGTCCACAGCGGTCTCTTGTGCTGCCAGTCATTTCTAAGATGCATGTTATTCCATGTAATGTTGTCAAACTGTCTTGCATATTCTCTCTAGCATTCAGCTTCCCCGTTGTGACGACATACCCCAGGCTTCCTTTTCTGTTGATATGACCCAAAGAATGTGAACTGTTTTCTTAAATGTAACAAGTTGTTTTGAGTTAACTTCTTTCTATTAGGAGCGTTTATTTGAAATCCGTTCGTGCCGCACCGCGAGTAATTGCGTACGTTGAACATGATAATGTCATAGTCATGTGATAAGTACTGACCAATGAATAAAAGAGCACGTGCTTATCGTCCCATGATGCATAAGTTCTGTTTCTGACCATAGAGAAAATGGCGGAGTTGATCAAAAATCCGTCCAAAGAAGCTCAAAGAGCGGTGATTCAATTTTTTTTTTCATGTGAAGTATGTCGACCAGTGGACATTCATCGAAGAATGCATGCAGCGTATGGTAACAAATGTGTGTCGAAGACAACAGTGACGGACTGGGCACGAATGTTTCGGAAAGGACGTCAGTTCACGACAGATCTTCGACGGCCGGGTCAAGCGCATATTGTTGGGAGAAAAAAAACATCTCCGAAATTGATGCAGCAGTACAGATGAACCGTTGTCGAAGCAAACGTTAGCTAGCGAAAGAATTTGATGTGTCAATTGGGACAATTCAAAAGTTCGTTCCTAAGAAACAGCAATATCGGAAGGTGTGTTCAAAATGGGTATCACTGATGTTGACCGACCACCATAAAGAGGAACGTATGGGATGGCGTTTGAACCACTTACTGCTTTACAGATTAGAGGTTGATGCATTTCTCTTCCGCATAATAGCAGGCGATGGATCATGGTGTCACCACTTTGAGTCGAGCAGCAAAAGAGAGAGCATGCAATGGAAGAATGCTAGATCATCAAAAGCCAAAATATTCAAGTTACAGGTTTCCCCTGGTCAGGTTATGCTGAGAGCATTTTGTGACCATGAAAGTCTAGTGTTGGCCGACTTTAAAGAACCGGGTGTCAACATAAACTCTACCCACTACTTGCAAACACTAGACAAGCTGCAAAACGCCATCTACAGGGGGTGCAGAGCCAGCCAGTTTGTCAGCTCGTTCATTTCTCTCGACTCCCGCATGTCCCGGGACGAAGAAGAAGGTGACTTTACGGACTACAGACTTCCGCAGCGATTCAGTCCACTGTCTACGTACAGATCCAGCTTCGACCTTCTGAATCATGCTCATTGAGTCACTTAGTACACACACGTTGGTATAATGCTGTGATTCCAGCCATATAAAAGCCTGTGTAACTGCCATCACCTCCATCGTCATGCTGCTCGTGGTCATAGAGTGGGCACCACTGGATTCTGTATAGATGAGCACTTCGGGGCTATCTGCGTGTTCATAGATGAGCGCGTTAACCTCTGCATTGACAGCGGCAGGGTTCTGCTCTCTGCACCGTCTGTCGAGTGTGATAATGCAGGAGAAAGTGCACTTAAAAGCTGGAGGCACCGACACCCATTCCTTGCCGGGGTTGATACTGGTAAGACTGCAGACCTGTCTGACGACATCTTCCGCCCGACCCATCCATGATTTGCCCCTCTTTAGCCTGTCACCCTTTTCTGTAAATATAGCGTCATGCAGAGGGTGCTGCTCATCTGCACTTATTTTTAAGTATGCACGAGCTCTCCAGATCTTGATCCTGTGTTCCATTGTCGGGAAGTCAAGGAGGTATCTCATTGCTACACAGCTGGTGTCTCTCGTGCAGCCCAAAATGATGCGCATGGCTTCGTTTTGTAACTTTTCAAGTCTTCCAATCTGTGTAGGGCTGACAGTGAGGATGGCTAGGGCATACTCGATGCGTGAAAACACAAGTCCTTGGAACAGAAGTATTAGCAGTCTTTGCTCGATATTGGCAGCCGTCATGACTATCATTGCTGACAAACCTTTTCGAGCCTTCTCATCATCTCATCTCATCATGTTCCTCTTGTACCTTGCGGTGTCGAGGTGAAGTATAAACTTCGTGAGAGTGCCCGGTTATGGGCTTCGTATATCGACATTCCCATGGATTCTGTTATTCCCTCCGTCCAACGTTTACGTGGTCGGCCTCTTCCTCTGTTTCCATCTGGTCTGTACATCATTGCTTGTTGTGGCATGCTGTTGACTGGTAGCCTACTTGCATGGCCAAACCATTTGACTTGCTGCTTTCTAATAAAATCTAGAGCAGCTTTAACCCCCACTTTAGTCCTGATTTCTTCATTTCTGATCTTATCTCTTCTTGATACGTTGAGTATTCTTCTCAGGAACCTCATTTCTGTTGTTGTGATTTTTCTTTTCTCTTTTCTGTCATTGTCCAGGTTTGGCATTGGTAGCACAGAGTTGGTAGGAAGATTGTGTTGTAAAGTGCTTTCTTAGTAGTTATTGATACATGTTTGTTCTTTAGTATTGGTGCCATTTGTCCAATGAGTTGATTTGCCTTATTGCATCTATTTTCGATCTCGTCTTCTGATCTGCCATTTGATGATATTATACTTCCTAGGTACTTGAAGCTCTTTACTTGTTTCAAGGGATGTTCGTTTAGGTGAATTGTTGCTGTTTGTTCTTCTTTAGTTATAGTCATTACCTCTGTTTTGCTTGTGCTAATTTTCATGTTATGTTCCCTACACATTTCGTTTAGACTATTCATGTGGTCTTGTAATTCAGCTTCTGATTTTGCTATTAGTGCTTGGTCGTCCGCAAACTGGAGTTCTCTAATGGTTAGATTTGCAGATGGTTCTTCTTCTGTGTTCTCGTCATGCGGTATTCTTGCTGTCTCTGCTTGGCTGGTTTCTTTACATATGTTGTCTATATATGTTATGAACAAGAGAGGAGACAGGACACAATCTTGTCGTACTCCAGATCTTATGGTGAAGGGTTCTGAGTGTCCTCCAGTTGCTCTCACTATGCATTCACTGTTGTTGTATAAACTTCTACATAGGTTTGTTAGATGTGTACTCACTCCATATTGTTTAAGGATTTCCCACAGCTTGTTTCTATCTACCCTATCAAATGCCTTTTCTTGGTCGACAAAGGCTAAGTAGAGTGTTTCATTGAATTCGATTGATTTTTCTATAAGTTGTCTAAGAGCAAAAATGGCGTCTGTGCATCCTTTGTTTTTCCTAAATCCAAGCTGCGTTTCGCATAGCTGGGGTTCTAAAGTAGTTCGTAATCTTTTTTCAAGAATTTTGCAAAATATTTTCACAGTATGACTCAACAGTGAAATGCCTCTGTATTGTGTGCAATCTCTTTTGCTGCCTTTGTTTTTCCAAATTGGGATAATTATGGCGTTTCCCCAGTCTCGTAATGTCTGTTGTTCTACCCAAACATGGTTGAATAGTCTATGTAGCCAAGCTGTTCCTACTTCTCTTGCTGCTTTAATTAGTTCATTTGGTATTTCATCCTGTCCTGGTGATTTGTTCAATGGGGCTTCGTTATGACATAATCGACATGATCTCTGAAGGACAGGTACGATCAAGCCTCACGCCAAGATATGTCATTGACTGGGTTCTACTCAAACTGCTCTCATCCATTCTTACTGCCGGCAGGTCTGTTTTCACAATATGGTTGTTTAGTGAGAACCATGTAACCGTTGCCTTTGCAGGGTTGACAAGGACATCGGCATCAGCACACCATGAGGACATTAGATCTAGTTCGCCCTGCATTACATCTGGCAACCGCCTGTCGATACACGAGGATGTCGTCAACGAATGACAGAGTCCTACCCCTCCCGTCCAACTGTTGTTCAGTGATCGGCACCGTATACACGTTGAATAGTACTGGTGACAGTGGTGAACCCTGCGGTAATCCTGGACATATCGTTATCGGCTCAGAAGACCAACTCCCGCATCTTAGCACCACCTTTCTTTGGAGCAGAAGGTGAGGGTGCACTTTCAGTCTGAGGAGGGTTTGCATCAAGTGCTCGAAAGATACTCTGTTATATGCGTCCTCTAAGTCTATGGCGGCCGCACATGTCTCTTCTCTGACCTGAAATCCTTCGTAAACATCTTGAGCAAAGACTGCCGCATTCAGCCATGACTCTTTGTTGCGTCTGTATCCTCCAAGTGTGGGCGGGAAGCAGCCGAGCTGTTCCAAGTCCCAAGCAAGTCTGTGTGCTACAATTTTCTCCAGTAGCTTGCCAACAGTATTCTGCATCGTAATGATTCTGTAGCCGCTTATCTTGGAATGGTCTTTGTTCGGTTTTGGCAGCGGCAGCAAGTAGCTGTTTAGCCATTCTTCTTTGACCTGACCCCTCTGGATACTGGTGTTGAATTCTCTGGCCAGTTCTTCCATGTCATCATCTGATATCACCAGTAGGTCACCATATCGGATGCCGTCTGGGCCTGGGGTGGTGTTAGGTGATTTCTTGAGCATCGCACGCAAAATCTCAGCTATGATTGTCCATTCTTCGTCTGTCCCGATCCCTTCGCACAACTGAGAGATTGTCGTTGTGGTCCTCTGTCTGGCGGGCTCGTCTTTCTGGTCAGTCTGTTCTATGTAGCGTGCAAGAAGGGCCTTACCTTTATCCGCATCCGACTTTTTCCATGCGAGGTCTGTGCCTTGAAATTCTGGAATACCCCTACGTTGTGCAGCACCGTTCATGCTCTTGTGGAGGCGCCAGAATGTCGTAAGAGATCGCTCGGAGCACACCTTCCTGCAGAACTCGTCCCATTTCTCGGACTTGGCCTGTTTGGCGCAGGATTTGAATAGAGTCGTCGTCCTATCGACCTCAGTCTTCAGGTTCGCCAACTCAACCTGTGGCATGTTAGCCTTTCTGGCCTTTTGCCAGTCTTTGACAGCCTGCCTCTTTCCCAGCCATGCCTTCTCGACCTCTCCATTCCACCATGGTGGCTGCAACCATCTTTCTTGTCTCCTGCGGGAGGGAGTTAGTTTTCTTCTTCTGATCTTGCTTATGACGTCTTGACCAGTGTTGTCGTACGGGAAGGCATTTGTCTTGTTTCTTTGACTCATGGCCCCGTCTTTCTTGATCAGGATGACACAAGGGTAGTGGTCACTATCGTGGTATCCCAGTGTGCCCCACCGGCATCTTGGTGCGATGGTGGGCGACACGTCAAGTCAATGACGCTGTCAGAGTCACCTGGTCGAGTGGCTATTCTAGTGATCTTCCCATCATTCAGACAGATTAGGGCAGCAGATGTCAGGGCGTCCTCCAGATCTTCTCCCCCATTGACTGCCTCTGGCATGGAAGTCCCCACACTAGATTATATGCCTTTCATCCATATCGAACAAACTCTGCCATTGTCGCACGTCGACCTTCCCATTTCGCGCATAAACGTTCACGGTTACAAGCTGCACTGGTGTCATTATTCTTAATGCCTGCACTTGCAGGGCATCACTGTTCCAGGAAGACATACCGATCTCAGACACTAGTACGTTGTTGCGGACTAGAATGGCCTGTCCGAGGTGCCGCCTGTTAAAGAATCCCTGAAATCCCCCGACATTGACTGTTCCGTCGCCGAGCTGTGTTTCTTGTAAGACTACAATATCGTTTCCGTAGAGTAGTTTTTCAAGAATGGGTCGGCGTTGACTAAATGATGCACAGTTCCAGTACAGTACTCGAACGTTTCCGATACCCAATCTGTCATATTTTACACGCCTTCTGCGCGCGCCCGCCCTCTTACCACGTTGTGTCCTTGCTGGTCGTCTGGTCGTCATGTTAGGCTTAACTATCGCCACCGGGCGCCGATGATACGCCGAAGGAAGTCCGGGCGCGCGTGCACGAACTCCGTTGCACGGTCCGAACTCCATTTCACCACGAAAAAACACTTAATCCATACACATTTCGGAAAAAAACACGTTCCATTTTACGGGACGAAGAAATGTCCCGCCATCTTGCTTCAAGGGAACTCCTGTTTTCTACCATCTCATGGAGGCGTCATTGTCTCCAGGCTGGGCACCGGTTTTCTACCATCTCATGGAAGGATTATTGTCTCCAGGCTGGGCAACTGTTTTCTACCATCTCATGGAGGGGTTATTGTCTCCTGGCTGGGCAGTTGTTTTCTACCATCTCATGGAGGGATTATTGTCTCCAGGCTGGGCACCTGTTTTCTACCATCTCATGGAGGGATTATTGTCTCCAGGCTGGGCACCTGTTTTCTGCCATCTGATGGAGGGGTTATTGTCTCCAGGCTGGGCACCTGTTTTCTACCATCTCATGGAGGGATTATTGTCTCCAGGCTGGGCACCTATTTTCTACCATCTCATGGAAGGATTATTGTCTCCAGGTTGGGCACCTGTTTTCTACGATCTCATGGAGGCGTCATTGTCTCCAGGCTGGGCACCTGTTTTCTACCATCTCATGGAGGGATTATTGTCTCCAGGCTGGGCACCTGTTTTCTACCATCTCACGGAGGCGTCATTGTCTCCAGGCTGGGCACCTGTTTTCTACCATCTCATTGGTCTAAAGTCAGCACAAGTGGAAAGTAAGAAACTAAATGTATATCTCAATGCAATAAACACAAACATAATTACAACCGAAACACCTGTCAACAGATTTATTTATCAATAGACAACGGGATAAAAGGCAGGAGGTTCGACTTCATTGCACCGGACTTTATCCCATATGGCTCGGTCTATTTCTGCAGGGTGACCTGTCAAATGCGTCGCACAAAGCAAGTACACCGTAGCGACGACCCTCAGGAGTCTCCGAGAAAATTAGACTCGTGAACCGCATGATGTAGTCCGGAATTGAACCTACATCCTTCTGAGCGGCAGGCAGTCAGTGTAACCACTTGGCCAGGTACTCTATCAATGGAGAGACAATACAGAAAGTGTAACCACTTGGCCGCAGACTCTATCAATGGAGAGACAATACAGAAAATGTAACCACTTGGCCGCAGACTCTATCAATGGAGAGATCATACAGAAAGTGTAACCACTTGGCCACGGACTCTATCATTAGAGAGAACATATAGAAAGTGTAACCACTTGACCAGGGACTCTATCAATAGAGAGAACATACAGAAAGTGTAACCACGCGTTCTCGGACTCTATCAATATAGAGAACATACAGAAAGTGTAACCACTTGGCCACAGACTCTATCAATGGAGAGACAATACAGAAAGTGTAACCACGTGTCCACGGACTCTATCAATAGAGAGAACATACAGAAAGTGTAACCACTTGGCCAGGGACTCTATCAATAGAGAGAACATACAGAAAGTGTAACCACGTGTCCACGGACTCTATCAATAGAGAGAACATACAGAAAATGTAACCACTTGGCCACAGACTCTATCATTATTCATGCTGTTGGTGCATAAACTCGTATGACGTTGACATCAAAAGGTCTTCCACTCAACTTCACCAGTAACACTCTGTCTGATACAGTCCAATATCCTGTGATCGATTTTGCTCTCTCTGTATCCATTATAGTTGCTACTCCTCGCTGTTGTTTCTCTCCACCAGAATAGATTATTCTATATTCCTCAGATGTCATAATGCCCATTCATGTCCATCTGGTCTCACATACACCTAACAGGTTAATATTTAATCTTCTCATTTCATTCTTAATGTTATCAAATTTCCCATCCCCACTCATAGTTCTTACATTCCAAGTTCCTACTTTCAATGTTGATATTCTTTTGCACTCAGTTGCCTGATGACGGTCTGGAGTCACCTGGTGCACATGACTACCCCTACCGGGCGAGGCAAATACTTTTCCTCCTATGGAGCACCCATTTATGCCGTTTCTCTGATTATCGATAAGACTGCAGTACATGATATTGGCATCTGTAAAGAAGGTAGTTTGCCATTGCTTTCCTTCCTAGCAGTGACCATACTGGTCGATGACTATAGCCATTGTCTCTCAAAAAGGAGATCCTCTGACTACCGTGGTGAAGCTGGAGACCATAACCTACAACTATCTGTCGGCTGCTCTACAACTTCATCCACCACCTGCACCCATGGCTTCACGTAACTCTGATCGGGGGGTTAAACGGATACTCCACCTTGCCCAAGGGTGTCCGGTAGGCTAGCGGAGGGAAGGAGGCACCTTACCTCTCCTTTGATAGGGGATACCCCCTATCCCGCCACACCTATTGACACACGATCGGCGATATGGTGGGTATTACGCCGGCCGCCTTTATTTCACAGATATTTTACTGTCACCATTTTAGGATAGGGCGATCTGGGGACACGGGTCAATGGAAAATAAATAATTCCCACCACCGGCACTGATTCAAAAATATGGTTACAGATCCAACATGAAAACTGTTCAACCTCCGCATTGCTAATGCCTTCTAAGGTCTTTTAAATAGCTTAAATCATTGGCACCTTGCCGTCTTGACAGACATTAGTTTGTGCTTCAAAAAGGCATAATAACTACTACCCATTTCGGTTGCGAATGTGACTGATAAGGTCAATTCGCGCTGTAAATGTTCGTCCACAGTGGGTGCATATGAATACATGGTCATTTTTACCATCATGCACCATCTTACGTCTCACACGCTCGGTGTGTGACTTATCTGTAGTAATTTTCTCCTTTGTCTTTGTTCCATTTGTGATATTTGCCCTCGATGCAACACGTTCAGCGGCGACTTGCTCCCAATGTGCATTATCAATGCCTTTATCAATCATGTCCCGCTTACATACATCTTTGTATCGTAGTAGAGGCCGACCCTAAGATCTCTTACCCATCTGTAATTCACTAAAACAGATGTCCTTTGGTATTCTACCATCATCCATCCTCCTAACATGTCCTATCCATCTAAGCCTACGGAGACTGAGCATGGAATAAACCGTCACACGACCTGATCTTTTCAGTACTTCAGTATTTGTGATTTTGTCTTGCCACTTAATACCAAGTATTCTTCGCAGACACCGCATATGAAAGCTGTTTAAACGTTTTTCTTGGTGTGAGTAAGTTGTCCTGGTTTTACTGCTATAAAGAAGAGTACTAAGGACACAGGCTTGATAGACAAGGACTTTTGTTTTGGCAGTAAGCTTCCTGTTCTCCCAGACTCTTTTTCGAAAACTGTTCATTGTTGTTGCTGCATTACCAATCCGGATGTTGATTTCGTGATCAAGGGATAATTTCCTATTTACCACTGATCCTAGATATGTAAAATGGTCTACTATCTCTAGTTCGACGTCGTCAATAAAAATTAATGGTACCCCATGTGCACCTTGTGACATAATCTCAATAACTCAAATGAGATATGGGAAACTGGGCGCTAACAGATTGGAGCACTCAAGCATGGAAATAATATCGTCTTTGAAGTATATGTTTTCACAAGGATCACAAATGCTAATGTGTAGAATATTCGTGTCTTAAAACTAAACACATTTCTTAAAAGTGCATACAGCATTTGCTCTATTGAAAATCTTCGCTTACATTAAGTTCTAAATTTTGAAAATATGTCTTCTTGTGTTATTTACAAAATGTTGTAAATAAAAAAAAAAAGTGACCCCAAAAACTGGCACTTAGTGATGACCACATAATTAACACTAAGATGTAACAATATAATTAACACTTAGAAGTAACAATAGAAGTAACACTTTGAGGTGACAATAGATTCGACCCTTTGTGGCGACAATAGAAGCGACACTTAGTGGTGGCCATGGATGTTAGGCTAGAATTGATATGAGAAGTGATATTATAAATGTCATTGGAAATGATATGAGAGATGAAATTACAGATGCCATTAGAGATGCCATTAGAGATGACACTAGAATTGACCGTTACATGTGACCACATAATTTAAATTAGAAATAACAAGGAGAAGTTACCATTATAATTGACATTGGACGTGGCCATGGAATTGACATGAGAAGTAACTTAGTGAATCATCATCATCATGTGTCATGCCGATAAGCGTGGGCGGTCATGATACGCCATGTCATACGATCACCAAAGAGTATTGTCAGGGACCCAATACCCTGAATGGTAGGGGGGAGACAGGAGACAGGTCACGGCAAGATAACAGGGCAGAGAACCTGGCGTCCTGCATCACGGTCAGAGAGTGCGAGTAGTCCGATAAACAGGCGAAGGCCCGTGATCACCGCACCACACCACACCGCATGGGACTCATCGACTGTGAGCAGCCGTGAACTGGCCAAACGTACCTGTGTTGGTCAGACGGGTTCAGGACATCGAGATGGACAGAAATAGGGCAGGGGTTGTGTGTAGTGAACGGCGAGATATGATAGTAGAATTGATAGCGTGACTGAGTTATGAAGCGAGCTGTGTTTGAACGGAGACAGTGTGAGAGCTATGTTATGCCATTATATTGTATTATCTTTCACGAATGATTATAACACTGTGATAATGTTCTTGTGCAAGTTGCGAGTTGCCAAGAGTGCAACTCCTGTGAGGTTGCCCATGTGAATAGTTTTGTGAATAAACGGTTTAAACTATCGTTGCCGTGCTTGAGAGTTTAATTATTGGACGCAAGCAATTATATCACCTCTGTCTTGAAATGCGAGCCAGAATTATGCCCAAGTGAGACTATGACAATTATGTTTGTGTCCGTGTACCGGCTATGTGACCAGGCCATTCATGGTATTCTATGTATCCGTAATGTAGTTTGCCATTGCTTTCCTTCTTGGCCGTAACCATACTGCTCGGTGATCTTAACCATTGTCTCTGTAAAGAGATCCTCTATTTGACGTTGTCAAACATGAAACGATAACCATCAACTACCTGTTGGCTTGGCCAAGGATGTCTCAACAGGCAAGAGGAGGGAAAAAGGCACCTTACGTCTTCCTTGATGTGGGATACCCGTATTCTGCTACCCGAGACAATGATAAGTTGATGTGAAGTAGAAGTGACATTAGAAGTGACCATAAATATATCATCTAAAGTGACAATTAGAAATGACATAGAAGAAACATTAAAAGCTACAATAGATGTGGCCAGTAGAAAAGACATTAGAAGCGAGTATAGAAGCGACCTGACATAAGTACCGCTATTTGGTCAACTCAACTTCAACAATTTTATAAAAAAAGTAAAGGGCCCTTTATGGATCATGAGACATATTGGGTATATGGTGCTGGGCCAACATTTTAGACCACTCGGCACTGGGTGGATACTATTGAGAATATCACACCCATCACCTTTGTTTCTCATTAACCTTCCTTGTAGCAACTGTTAAACTGGTTCTACCTGGGAATCCAGGTACATGAAGGAACATCCACATCTCTTGGGGAATTTGAACACGTGAACACTGATCCAATAGACACATGTACCAGCCTATGCGATACAGCAGTCCCCACACAGCCCGTTGGTTATACCAGGAAGTTACCATAACATGTTTACATTGATTTTCAGTTTTATTTTTATTATTTTGCAGTGGTGTGAGATACGTGATTCATATCTTTGAAATCTCATAATGAAAAGGCCTTTTAACTTTCTTTGAAACATCCCAATGAGATTTGAGGCGGGGGGGGGGGGGGGGGAGGGGGGGGGGGGGGGGGGGGGGGGTGGGGGGAGGGGGGGGGGGAGTGTACTGACATACTTGAGCGCTCTGATATGGCAACAATATCCTATCGAAAGTACATGAATTCACAAGGTTCATACATGTCAATGCGTGGAATATACGTGCCAGGAAAAACTCAAACTATACACTTCTAACTAAATAAATTTCTTAGAATTGCTCAACGCACTTGTTCTAAAGAAAATATGTCATAGTTACAACATATTGTTGCACGAAACACACACACACACACACACACACACACACACACACACACACACACACACACACACACACACACACACACACACACAGGGAGAGAGAGAAGGACATGTATTGGAACCTGCAGACCAACTTTTCGTAGAATTCCCAAGGTGGACCTCAAGCGTGTACATTAGAGCAAGCATATGAGCCAGTGCTAGCTTAATTGATTATAACGGGCAGGATCATATTGAGGAAAAGGAACGTGTATCCTTTCTCTCTTTGGGATTGAGCCAACAATCCCACAATTGGAAGTGTTCAAAAGAAGCCACGGAAGACAGGTGGTGGATGCAATTTTGAGGGCAGCCGACAGATATTTGTTGGTTATGGTCTCAAGCTTCGCGACGACAGGCAGAGGATCCCTTTCGCGAGACAATGGCTGCGTCCACCCGACCAGTATGGTTAATGTCATAGAGGAAAGCAACGGCAAACTATTTCTTTAAAAGTGCCTAGTGCATTATGATTCGTCTAAAGTCTGATCATCGCAATATTCATCAACAATTGAATCGGTACAATTATCTCGGAACAGTCATAACATCTGATGGGAGATGCCTTGAAGAGATTAGAACAAGATCGCCATGGCGAGAGTAGCCTTTAGCAAGATGAAAAACATTCTGACCAATAAAAGGATGTCAACTGAAACGAGAGAAAGAGTGTTGAGGGGATACATAGAGCCTGTTCTTTTGTATGGATGTGAAACTTGGACAATGTACAGTCAAGCTGATAAACATCTGATGGCTGCAGCAATGTGGTTTCTGGGGAAAATGCAAAGAATACCATGAACAGACAGAAAAACCAATGACCAAGTACTACAGGAGACAAATTAAAATCGTAAATTGATTAGAGAAATTAGACGTAGACAGTCAACATTTTTTGGACATGTTATGAGAAAAAATGGATTGGAGAACTTGGTGACAGCTGGCAAGATCGAAGGGAATAGACCAAGAGGAAGACCGAGAGGAAAATACCTGGATGGCTTGGCCACATGGCATGGTCGAGACAGGAACACTGAGCTGATCCACGACTATGGTGATCGAGTGAAATGGCGAGTCATGACCGCCCACGCTTTCCGGCATGGCACATGATTGATTGACATAATGTCAAAGAAAACACCATACCTTCTAGGAATGTTCCAATAACCATTTGACTTCATTTACAAGACAGTAAATTGAACCCGGAGGGAATCGCTGGAAAGTCATTGTGCTAAACACTGTGCTGTCACTGGGTTTATCTGGTTTATGATCAGTAGCACGCATGTTCTCTGTTGTTGTTGTTGTTGTTGTTGTTGTTGTTGTTGCTGTTTCATGTCCTTGACTTCTGTCAGTCCTAGAGAGTGTTTGGAGCTGGTTGATTCGACCCGCCAGAGTTGACACATACCTGCTACAATGAGAACGGCGAGATGGACAGTCAGACATAACTGTATAAGTGATTTTTGAATGAGTCGACTCAGTGTAACTTGAGTATACTACAGTATTCCAATTCTAAACAGTTCCAAAGTGGATAAGAGATAGCTGGAGATGTAACACCGTGGATAAAAGGAGAAGCTGGTTCGTGGGGGGGGGGGGGGGGGGGTGTGAATATCTAGAGAGATATCACCATGAATGAAATGGTGAGGACGGTGTTCCTCGGTAGAGAAAACTAGAAACGTGACACAATGGATTAAATAAAGAGTGGGTGTTCGTTGAGGGAGACCACTAAGGGTAGCCATACTCCTGTTGCTCTCCATACACAGGGAGATAACATTAGTTGTATGTCCTTTATAAGACGTGGCTATCAACCTCAGAATGTGTATTACTGTTTGCGATTTACTAGTTGACTTTCAGTAGTTTGCCATCTCTGTCTGAGCGACCGACGCTGAAGCATTGTTAACAATCCACATAAGGTGGCCTGCTTCACAACAGCTTGCAGCTGATTTAGAACACAGTGTATAGAATTACGAATTGCGTTCGCTACCATTTCCTTACAACCGCAGGAGAAATTAAATCTGAATAACCCACACCATAAATTAAACTAAAGTCCTAAATGAGTTACTGCCCTTACACATAACAATCTCAATCTCTCTGTACATTTCTCGCATTCTCTGTCATTTTGTAAATCTCTCTCTCTCTCTTTCTCTTTCTCTCTCTCTCTCTCTCTCTCTCTCTCTCTCTCTCTCTCTCTCTCTCTCTCTCTCTCTCTCTCTCTCTCTACCTGTCCTGTCTGTTAATCTCGGTTCTTCCGCTATTCGTGTTTGTTACAATCCAATGCTAACGAAACATTAAACTATGCAAACAACAATGTGATATGTCAATGCTATAGCTGGAAGCTGGAATAATTCAACATTATGTGTCACGAGATTGAGAAAATTGGAGAATTATAATCAAAACTGAGTATTACCTCACCGTTAGATGGTCAGCATGGGTCAGAGCGCTATTTCTTAAACAACCGTTATGCTGATAACGAGGTAGTGGGCTGAACTACTTTACCTGTCAGTAGGACTAAAATGGTGACTTCTCGTCCTTAATTTGGAGACGTAAATTACAAGTACTTGAGAAATCGGAGTGAGTTCGCCTGATGTCGAGGGATACTGATAGAAGGGAAAGCTAATCAACGAGAAAAAAATAATACAGTTTACTACCAGTAGTATCGACTACGCTTGAGTTCAAAGTGATCGAACGAAAAAAAGTGTGACCGTTATAAAATCATAAAAATAAATTAATTATGATCACGTGACCCAGTAAGTGCTGCTTTGTCTAATAATGTGGAGCTAGCACCATGTAACAAACGCCCATCTGCCGGCCCTGTGGTCACCAACTCCCATCTGCCGGCCTATGGTCACCAATTCCCATCTTCCGGCCCTGTGGTCACCAATTCTCATCTGCCGGCCCTGTGGTCACCAACTCCCATCTGCCGGCCTGTGGTCACCAATTCCCATCTGCCGGCCCTGTGGTCACCAACTCCCATCTGCCGGCCCTGTGGTCACCAACTCCCATCTTCCGGCCTGTGGTCACCAACTCCCATCTGCCGGCCCTGTGGTCACCAACTCCCATCTTCCGGCCCTGTGATCACCAACTCCCATCTGCCAGCCCGGTGGCCCCCAACTCTCATCTGCCGGTCCGGTGCTCATGAACCCACATCGGATGGATCTTATTAATTGATTAAGACTCCCAGATCGATCCAGGCTAAAACACGGCCCCAGACATGTCTGTGGAAGTTAAGGCGTCAGGTGTGACACCGACCACGTCAGCCACCAAGCCTCGGTTAGCCTATAAAAATGTGGGTCTTGTACCGTAAGAAAGTGTGCCCGAAGGCATGAAAATGGGTTCTTTTTTTCATTTTGCACGTCACAAATACGTCTTATGGCGCGAGAAATAGTCGTTGCCTTAAACTTGTTGTAAGTGAATTTTTGTTTTGTATACTACAGGAAGAAAACAATACATTAATCTATTAACTCTATAAAACATGCAAATAAATTGCCACATTTACATTTCTAATGCAATATCGTGTGCAAAGTAAATATGTTATTTGGTTAGTTTATAAATAAGTAACAGCAAATATTGCCAGTACAGAAATCCCCCAGTAGCACAATAACGACAACGTTGTGTAAATGCACAAACAAAACAGAAGACAGCCAAGACATTGTACATGAACCCATTTGCGCACAACAGAAGTTTGAAATACAACGATGTATGCCTCATTTATATATAGAAACAGTGTTCGCTTGAGAAGAAAAAAGCTTTGGAAAAAAGAAATAAGCAATTGAGTCTGGCCACTAAATCTTCGAACTTAAGTCTGTCATTCTTGTGTGGCGCGGAGAAACTTTTGTCTGGTCACATGACCGAGCCTCATTATGTCTATCTTTCGACACCCCCTTCTCAACCCCACCCTCCTCCAACTGTCGTGTACAACTTCTCGTCTTGAATGCCCATAAATGAGGATGGGGACGGAGCGCTTATGGGAATGCCCCGAATGCTGTGATGTCGGTTCCTAAATCAATCAATCAATTAATCAATCAATCAATGCCCATAAATTCGCATGTATTGAGAGGCGCTCATACAGGTAGAAAAGGGAATCAGAGAATAGACGACACTGATTAATGTTTGAAGACCCAGCAATTCGCATCTCCACCTTAAGGGATATGTAAATCTTATTAACTACCAGCAACTCACGTGTCCACCTTAAGGGATTTGTAAAGCGTTTTAATTACCAGCAACTCACATGTCCACCTTTTTAAGAAAATTCTTGCGTATCCCTTACGGGACATTGCAGTCGATACCAGCATTTTTCAGCTGCTGTTGATGTACTAGGCAAGTGTTACGTTCAGTAGTTTGCCATTGTTTTTTGAACGACCGGCTCCCATACCAGCACGTTATAACACAACGCGACACGGTCTGCTGCACAAATCGGTCGCAGCTGAGCTTCGAATTCCTGGTACCCGGCTCACGAACCTCGTTCGCAAGCCTTTAGCCACGAAGCCGGCATCTTAATGGGTATGTAAATCGTTTTAATTACCAGCGATTCACATGTCCACCATAAGGGATATGCAATTTTTTTTTAAACTACCAGCAATTCACATGTCCATCTTAAGGGATATGTAAAGCGTTTTAACTACCAGCAATTCACAAGCCCACCTTAAGGGATATGTAAAGCGTTTTAACTAATAGCAATCTATATGTCCACCTTAAGGGATATGTATAGCATTGTAAGTACCAGCTGGTCAAATCTCCTCCTAAAGGAATATGTATAGCGTTTTAAGTACCAGCATTCTGGCGGCGGCATTATGCACAGTGTACCTGTGCGGGCTGTTGGATTGCCGAGACTCCTGTCTGTTCCACTTTTCACATTGGACAGTGGGGAGCATTTTGTGTGATATTCACTGGCACAGGAACGGAGCATGATGGGGATGACCCGTTGCCGTGAAGTTAGAATCTCGACTAACTAACTAACCTACTAACTAACTAACTAACTAACTAACTAACTAACTAACTGGGTACCAGCAATTCACATCTCTACGTTAAATTATATGTGTCATGTTTGTAGACCCAGCAATTCATAATGGTACATTAAGTGATATGTATAATATCAGCCAACCTTCATTGCGGAGACGGCACTTGATTGATTGATAATATTGGAAGACTTAGCAATTCACATACTGCATTAAGTTATATGTATGATTGTCCATCATCATGTGTTATGATTGATATGCTTAGGAGAGTATGTTTCTCCATCTCACACTGTCACTAGAGTCGTAGGTCAGCACCCATCGTGTTCTTGTCTCGACCATGCCAGGTGGATACATCATACAGGTATTTACATCTATGACATCCCCTTGTTTTCCCCCTCAATCTTGCCAGTTGTCACCAAGTTCTCTAGTTTAATTACTCTCTTAACGTGCTTCTCCCCCACAACCCCACACCCAAAGTAATCAAAAAGACTACGTCTAATTGCCCCAATCTATTTACTGTTTTCATGTGCTTCTTCTAGGTCTTGTTCATTGGTATTTCTGTCCGTCCAAGGTATTCTTTACATTTTCCTCAGAAACCACATTTCCACTGTCATCAGAAGTATTTCAGCTTGACTGCTCATTTTCCACGACTCATACAAAAAAATCGGTTCCATTTAGAACTTTCACACCATTTTTCTCGTAGCAATTGACATCATTTTATTGGACAGTATACTTTCCATGTCGCAAAAGGCTACCTTTACCATAGCGATTCTTGTTGCTTGTTCTAATATCTTAAAGGCATCTCTCATTATGACTGTTCCGAGATAGTTGTACCGATTCACTTGTTTAAGAATGTTCCCTGTTACCCGTATGTTACATTGTGATATTTCTTTCTTCCTAATAACGACCATAATCTCTGTATTCTTACAATGTTATGTGAAAGACCCCTCAGTTCATATCTCTGCGTTAAGTGACTCTCTAGCGCGAGTGTTTATGCGAGCGCGCGGGCACGTGTGTGTGGGTGTGTGTGTTTTAATAGGCCTAGCAATTCACTTCACCATGTGTGTGTCTTTGTGTGTGTGTATATATATATATATATATATATATATATATGTGTGTGTGTGTGTGTGTGTGTGTGTGTGTGTGTGTGTGTGTGTGTGTGTGTGTGTGTACACGACACTGTACAAGATATGTACAAGACACTATACAAGAACAAGGGCGATCGTAGCGACTGCAAAACTTCAGGGGTATCTCACTTCTGTGTATTGTTGGAAAAGTATTTGCCAGAATTGTTCTGCGCAGACTTCAAGTCCTAGGAGATCAAATCTACCCCGAATCACAGTGTGGCTTCCGACAGAACCGGTCTACCATTGATATGATATTCTCATTGCGACAAATGCAAGAAAAGTGCCGTGAACAGAATTAACCACTGTTTATTGCCTTCATCGACCTCACAAAGGCATTTGATTTGGTCAGAGATGAGGGTCTGTTCAAGGCACTAAAGAAGATTGGCTGCCCACCAACTCTTCTGTCCATTGTGTAGTCGTTCCACACAGGCATGAAGGATGTAATCAGGTTTGATGGTGCAACTACTGAAGAGTTTTAAATCAAGAGTGGAGTTAAGCAAGGTTGTGTACTAGCTCCCACCCTCTTTGGAATATATTTTTCACTTCTACCGAAATATGCCTTTCGTGATCAGGATGGTGGTATATACATTCACTCACGCTCAGATGGTGGCCTCTACAATGCTCAGAGATTGAAGGCCAAGACCAAAATTAGGAGGGTACTGATCAGAGAGTTGCTGTTTGAAGATGATGCTACAGTTACGACTCACTCTGAGGAAGAAATGCAATGTCTACTATCTGCATTCTCCAATGCTTGTTCTGAATTTGGTTTAACACTTAGCAAAAAGAAGACACAGATAATGTCACAAGGTGCACACGGGGTACCATCAATCTTTATTGACGACGCCGAACTAGAGATGGTAGACCATTTTACATATCTAGGATCAGTGGTAAATAGCAAATTATCCCTAGATCAGGAAATCAACATCCGGATTGGTAAGGCAGCAACAACAATGAACAGGTTAAGAAAAAGAGTCTTGGAGAACAGGAAGCTTACTGCCAAAACAAAACAAAATACTTGTCTATCAAGCCTGTGTCCTTAGTACTCTTCTTTATGGCAGTGAAACCTGGACAACTTACTCACGCCAAGAGAAACGTTTAAACAGCTTTCATATGCGGTGTCTGCGAATAATTCTTGGTATTAAGTGGCAAGGCAAAATCACAAATACTGAAGTATTGGAAAGATCAGGTTGTGTGACGGTTTATTCCATGCTCAGTCTTTGTAGACTTAGATGGATGGGACATCTTAGGAGGAGGGATGATGGTAGAATAACAAAGGACATCTTTTTTGATGAATTACAGATGGGTACGAGATCTCAGGGTCGGCCTCTACTACGATACAAAGATGTGTGTAAGCGGGACATGATTGATACAGGCATTTATAATGCACATTGGGAGCAAGTCGCCGCTGAACGTATTGCATGGAGGGCAAAGATCAGAAATGGAATAAAGACAAAGGAGAAAATTATTGCAGATAAAACACACACAGAGCGTGTGAGACGTAAGATGGTGCATGATGGTGGAAATGACCACGTGTTCACATGCACCCACTGTAAACGGACATTTACAGCGCTAAATGGCCTTATCAGTCACACTCGCTACCGCCATAGGTAAAAGTTATAACGCCTTTTTAAAGCACAAACTATCGTCTGTCAAGACGGCAAGGTGCCAATGTGTATGTATATATATATACTAGCTGACCCGGCCCGGCTTCGCCCAGACTCTGGTGGGGAGCATCTCATTTAATTCATATAAGTAGTCATATAAGCTCCCGTTCCCGTTCCCGACTATCTATCTGTCTGTCTGTCTGTCTATTATTAGAAAGAGCACTTAAAAGATCTTTACATCTTCCCCAAACAATAAACTTGGGTAAATGGAGCGTCTTATTTAATTCATATTCGGCCCCTGCTCCCGTTCCCATTCCCAAAAAATACGACCCGGCCCGGCTTCACCCAGTCCCTGGTGGGGAGCATATCATTTAATTCATATTCGACGGAGGGAGGAGGAGGAGGGAGCAGGAGGAAGGAGGAGGAGACAGGAGTAGGAGGGAGGAGTAGGAAGGAGGAGGAGGGATTAGGAGGAAGAGGGAGGAATGAGGGGAGAGGGAGGAGGAGGAGGAAGAGGGAGGAGGAGGGAGGAGGAAGAGAGAGGAGGGAGGAGGAAGAGAGAGGAGGGAGGAGGAGGGAGGAAGAGATAGGCGGAGAGAGGAGGAGGAGGGAGGAGGAGGAGTAGGGATGAATAGGAGGGAGGAGAAGGGAGGAGGAGGGATTAAGAGAAAGAGGGGGGAAAGGGGAGAAGGAGGAGGGAGGAGGGAGGAGGAGGAGGAAGAGGGATGAGGAGGGAGGAGGAGGGAGGATGAGGAGGAGGGAGGAGGAGGAGGGAGGATGGTGAAGGAGGAGGAGGAGGAGGGAGGAGGGTGAAGGAGGAGGAGGAGGGAGGGGGAGGAGGAGGGAGAAGGAGGAGGAGGGAGGAGGGAGGAGGAGAACGTAGGTGGGGGAGGATGAGAAGGGAGGAGGGAGAGGGAGGAGGAGGGAGGAGGAGGAGAGAGGAGGAGGGAGGAGGTGGAGGGAGAAGGAGGAGGGAGGAAGAGGTAGAAGGAGGAGGGAGAAGGAGGGAGGAGGAGACAGGAGGAATAGGAGGGAGGAGGAGGGATTAGGAAGAGGAGAGAGGAGTAGGGTGGAGGAGGAGGGGGAGGAGGAAGAGGGAGAAGGAGGGAGGAGGAGAGAGGAGGAGGAGGAGGAGGAGGAGAAGGGAGTAGGAGGAGGGAGAGGGAGGAGGAGGGAGGAGGAGGAGAGAGTAGGCGGAGGGAGGAGGCGGAGGGAGCAGGAAGAGGGAGGAAGAGGGAGGAGGAAGAGGGAGAAGGAGTGAGGAGAAGGAGGAGGGAGGAGGAAGGAGGAGTAGAGAGTGGGAGGAGGGAGGAGGCGGAGGGAGGAAGAGGGAGGAGGAAGAGGGAGAAGGGAGGAGGAGGGAGGAGGTAGTAGGATGATTGATTGCCATCCCACCAGGTTAATATGTTATCGCGGACCTCAGAGAGAAGTGTCTATGTAGAAGACCATTTCCTGGACGTACGTATTTTGGGAGGGGGAGGAGGGAGGAGGGAGGAGGAGGAAGAAGAAAAAAAAACTACGACAGTTGGCATCTCTGGAATGAAAGGAAGGCGTGTAGAAAATTTCATCTCAATCGGATGGGCCGTTCGCGAGCGCATAAAGGACAGACGGACATACAGACATACGGACAGACAGACAGACAGACAGACAGACATACGGACAGACAGACAGACAGACAGACGGAGATCCTTTTTTATATATAAGATATACACACACAAGGAGCTTCTAATAAGTCTTTAGCCTAACCATGAAGCAGTAGGCGGAGGAAATTTAAATATGGCTCAGTGCTTATTCTTTCTCAATGTAGCCACGACCTGAATATATGCATTTCTGCCATCTCTGCGTGACCTTGAAAAGACCTTCAGAATAAAGCAACCTATTTTTCCAACTAAACCAGTTATCACAAGCCAGTATGACATTTTAGTCACTGTCATAACGCTTTCCTTTCTGCGTTTTTTTTTAAGATTTGGAAAAAGGAAAAATGTCTGATGGAGCCAAATCTGGAGAATATGGTCGGTGTTGAAGAATTTCAATATTCAAATCGTTGGCAGTTTGCAACACAAGCCGTGCTTTAAGGGAGGGCGAGTTGTCTTGAACAAAGGCAGAATTTGAGTACGCGCTATGCCTCGTTTTCTGGTCACAGCCTTTCTTAGTTTGATAAGGAGATCTGCATAGTACTACCCATTAAACGTGTTGCCATGAAGCATGTAATCTTTCAATATGACACCTTTGACGTCCCAATAAACAGTCAACATCACTTTTATTGCAGATTTCTGTGCTCTTGGCTTGACATGTGTTGGCGAGCCCGGGGTTTTCCACTGCATGCTGGCAATTTTGGATTCTGGGTCATAATGGTGAATCCAAGTCTCAACTACCGTCACCATGGTCGTCAACACGTTTTTCGACCGCCACATGTTGAGCAACTGGCCACAGCAATCAACCCGTGTTTGTTTCTGTTCACATGTCAGCAGGCACGGGACCTAGTGGGTACACACTTTTCTCATGTTTAGTCTGTTGTATAAAATTCTAAAAACTGTACTCTTACTCAGTTTTGCTGAAACCGATATCTCGGCAATAGTCATTTTCCTATCCTGGTCTATGATTTTCTTTAATATTGCAGCATTTGCATCACTGCACTCTGAGGACGTTTGTCCTGATCTTGGCAGATCAGCAACTTGGGAACGGCCACACTTAAACTGCAAACACTAATTTGTTTACAGAGGCATACGAAGGACAGACTTCCTCAAACACTGGCTCCATCTCCGTGTGTATTTCTGTAGGTGTTTTTCCCTGTAACATCAAGAATTTTATCACAGTCCTGGCGTCTGATTTCTCCATTGTTCTGACAAACTTTTGAATATGCAGATCTGGTCATTAGGGTGTGTTGTACCATGCACCATATCAGGAAAACCAGTTGAGGAGGGAAATTCATAATTCATATGCCTATTACGAATTGAATGAGCAATACATGTGCCAAATGTCAATATTCTCCGTCTACTCCTTCATGATCAGGCTAAAGACTTATGAGAAGCCCCTTGTATATAGGGATACCACTTAAGCAGTGATATGTATGGTTTTGAGACGCCATACATATCTCTATTTTAAGTGATATGTGCCAAGCTTGCAGGCTTAGAATTTCACACCCCTAAGCAGTACTTGCACTTGGCTTAATTTTTCCATACATGAGAGAATTTCTTTTATTCACACGGTAACCGATTTTAATAGCCTGTCTTATATGTTTAACGTGAACAGACCATTTCTGTACTCTACTCTTTACTCCTTTTCTCACATGGCTGTCGTACTTTGGGGGATTTGTGGTTCATTACTAAACCTCGCAGCCTGATTTTCAAGAATGGCATCCGCTCTGTCTGTCCTAAACAGCGTGTTGAGAGAATTCTAAATCCGACCATTCCCTGAACAGATAATGCCCTAAATTGATTTTAACCAGTATTTAATGTAGTTAGACAGAAGCAAATACAATACATATACAACTGAAGTGAGCTCTAAAACTATGACTAAAATTGTCAATATATCATCTTGAGTAAACGCACCGAAATATCCATTGCAATAAAGGAAGATGAGCACCCGAAATAATATTGACGCTATAAACAGAGATAAGTAATAACCACCATATAGCTTGCGAACCTCTGGAAGTACTCTTCTGAGCTGAAAGCCTCTGCCGCGAGTGTAAATGCGCTTGAAAACGCGCATGCAGCTATGTAACAAATACAGCAGCATTTCACCAACCAAGAGGATGTTTATCTGGTAATTTGGTTTCCTTGTAGGAGGAGTTACTTGATACGAATCTGGAACGTCTCTTGTCTGTCCATCGCCTGTGAAAACACAAAGAAGTTGTGCGATTCACATTCAATGTGCATTGCTTTATTTTCTTCTCTCTCTCTCTCTCTCTCTCTCTCTCTCTCTCTCTCTCTCTCTCTCTCTCTCTCTCTCTCTCTCTCTCTCTCTCTCTCTCTCTCTCTCTCTCTCTCTCACTCCTCTTGTGTACACTTCGCTGGTTCTTGAAAATGACGATCGAGCACAAATGTTATTGTTGCGAATGCAGTGGTGTGGCTTTTGGACCACTTTATATGTTTGTACGTGTGTGAGTCTTTGGGCATTTGGTTGGATATGGCCAACGACGAAATCACACAAAACCCTCGGAGAGAACATGACCAGTCCTGGCCTGTACCCTCTGTCGCGTGATCAGCTACTGTAGAGAGAAGTCTCACAGGTACAGTAAAAGAAAATGAGACTAAACATTAGTAAAGTCCCCCCCCCGCCCCCCCCCCTTCCACTGACGAAAAGGCAGACAAATGGCTCGTAAAACTAGGGAATATGACTACTGATCCCGGAAGGAGTCTACTATTCTTACAGTGGCACAGGAAGCTACAGTTAAAGTTGTACAGCTATACCCACAAAGATGACAGCAGACTTAGTTAGCAGCGACGCAATAATCCTGTGGAAAAGAATGTATCCCCTAGACATGACTTCAGCTATGCAGCACAAAGAAGTCGAGAAAGATGAAGATTAAACTTTCGTCCTACTCTCACACTTTGTTTTGTCTAATTAAATGTTCGGTTAAGAAACACTAACTCCCATTAATAATTAGCAATAAGCGACGACACCGCTGGTTTAATTCTGAAAATAAAAATTAGAAGCTTCCACAAGGAGACGTTAAAGTAGAATAAGTGATGAGAATTTATATATATATATATATATATATATATATATATATATATATATATATATATATATATATATATATATATATATATATATATATATATATATAGGTTCTCTGTTTGAGCAATAATGGCGTATTCAATGGCTTAGGTATTAAAATGTATCATTAATCACAAGACGGAATGGTTGTCTGCGATGTGGTGACAGTGACTCCAGGAAGGTGTTCAGGCACTCATCTGCAAACGGTGTTTCCAACGGTGAAGCTGATAGTTCTCTCCGTCGTTCTTCTTCGGGTCATCCTATTCGCCAGTGGCCAAAAAGTCAATTCATTCACAAGTTTGTAGTTATGGGATGTTGCAACACTGAGGTTATTTTGCTTGGTGGCAACACTAGTTCGATACTACTGATGAGTTGTTCAAGTTCTCGAAGATTTAACTACACCCTGAAAAAGTCAAACCAAAAACAACTGGTAAGTGGTGGCCAGGGATGGATTATCGTGTGTCTGCCGTAGCGTGTGATGACCCTCCGCCTTCATACTTGATCTAACCTCACTCTAACTGTGACTGTACTAATTATATGGTAGGAAAGGAAATGGCTCATTAACATAACAGCCAAAACTGACTGTATGCACAAGAGATGCAATTGTTATTGTAGGGTAATGAAAATGTTACCAATACGAATGTGAATGAGTATGCTACTGAGCAGGTAACAATTACTTATAATTACAACCGCCCCATGGTATTTTGTAGAGCAGTGGAATGCTACTATTCAAAGAACAATCAGTACGTTGCGATGCATTGACATACCAACAAACAGGTCATCTATATGTTATACAGATGAGATCCTTCTGATACAACTCTATTCGTGAAACAACAATAGACAAGAATGCACATGCTTATACTATAAGAATGAAAGCTATCTATCATTTAGGCAATGGAATAGTATAACAATTATAGTCACCATGTCTGCCGTCAGTCGTCAAAGTGAGTGGCCGGCCACGCGAAGCGCGTGGTGATGCTAACCTGCCGATTTCTAACAACTCCGAGAACGACTAAATCACTTCTAGAGAGACCGATATTCGTTGACACAGAATTATAGGATCACCAATCTCTCTTTGCTACTAGATTCGCTCAATCTGAAATATTAACTATCCTTCTTCCTTATTTCGATTTCTGACCATGCCTGATCGCGAATATCCGACCGAAACAGTCAGTGTCGTAAATTTCCGCCTGTTGGGATATGTATATATTAACACAGCTATTGTTTACTAGTCCTCCTGAAATGAGAACATTACGTTTCACTCGCCACGCTTTGCCCCAACGTGACCTCTATAAACTGACATGTTATGTGTATGAAAATAATGAATAATAATCGTCTGGTCTTACCTAGCTCCAGATATCAATCTGACCTCATTACCATTCGGGGGGCTTAATCAATATAATAAAAGTGTGGTATAAATTAAACCAGGTGTACAAATTTAAGTAATAAACATTTATTAGGAGCGTTCAATTCAAATCCGTTTTGCACCGCGTGTACTTGCGTACGTTGAAGATGATCATGTCATGGTGTCGTGGAATACTGAGAGATAATGATTCCCAGATAGACGACTGTATACACCGACTAACCAGGTAGAAGAAGGGTTAACAAACGAAGCAGTAAGGGTAACAAACAACGGAGTGACCAGGCGCAGGTGTTTATAGGTCAAGACAGAAGGGGCCGCTTACAGCACAGGTAACCTGTCGAGTGGAAAAATTGGTTTGCGACAAAGGCAGACAGCATTATTGGACAGCATATTGCGGACTGGATGTAATTTTCCACTAATGGTGATAATGAAGTAGGGACTTGAGGTGTCAAGCAAGGTCAAGGACTATGCGGCAGACATGACCTATAAAGAGTGTCCACTTCTTTGTGTAAGTTTAGTGTGTGTTCCAAACTGAACTGAAGGA
>JACEFZ010000852.1:157500-265623 GCA_014155875.1 Cepaea nemoralis
GAGTCGTGTTCTTGGCATCGAATGGGAACGAATCTGAGGAATATATTTCCCCAGATGATGTTGCTTGTTCTTGGCGGCCGATGGACGGGTGCTATCTTTCTTCCTACGGCCTGAACGCTGCTTAGTGTTATCTTTCATTTGAATAGAAACATAACATATCCACGGAATGCCGGAAAGAGGGGAGCGCTCCGTGGGGACGGATTCCACCCATCTATCTTCTTAAAACGGAAGAGGGTATCCACTGGGCTATCTCTTTATCTTTTAGCGGATAGAGTGGCCAGGTGGACTGAATAGTTACTGGTAGATAAGATCATCTAGTTCTAAGGGTAATGTGAGGCACTGCCGGTACATTGCGGCGACAGTTCAGACGAGAGTAGCGGCCGGAAGGGGTGGTTTCTTCTTTCCTATTCTTGCTGGGAATAGGGAACTACACTTCTTTCCATACCAACCCACTAATATAATATTAGTTAAAGGGGGAAACACAAATAATTACGCACACAACACCACAAATGCTGTGTCGTGAGAAAGAGAAGGTTTGCAAGTGAGAGGGAAGCCGGGAAACGAATGTGCCCAATAATAATAAAGGCAGGGTATGAGTGTGGAGAGTGAGTCTTGTATGCAAAAAGGTTCATAGGGTAGCCGACAGGACGTCTACAAGCCAATCCAGGGGCTACCTGACATGTCAGACCCATTCACTCGGGCCACTTATCTAATTGATTAGGTAAGCCAAAATGCATGACGAATTTATTAACTGAGGCCCAATTGGACCTCAGGATTGTGGTGCATGAGTCAGCCTAGTCGCTCACTAATCTTTGTCATATCCAGGGTCCTTCTTTTGGAAATTACTAGAGCTGAAATATGAACAGGGCTTCTAGGCGGAAAGTTATGTTTCAGACAATTCCATGTCAAGTTTTAGGCCATGCAGCCAAAGGGACTGATTCTCTACGAGATAGAGTCACCGCTGGCCCCGAAAGAATGACCATCAGCCGTTATACCACCTCGCCAGTCAGCTCGATACGCTAGGATCGTGACATTTTGTATCCTTGGCTGGACCCAGCCAAATTCTCAGACACTCAATTATTATTGACGAACTGTTTTCCATTAGATTATGACCCACCCAACTTTGTACCAAGTGATTCCATGGTACTTCCCAAGAACAATTGATTAACTAAAGTTTGTGGTCCACAGAAACCTGGAAGCCTGGTTCTACAGCGGCCGGTTGTTCCAACAACCTTCGGAGGAAGGAAAGAACAGAATACTTTTTCGGTGAGCTGTATGTGGACGGAACCGACATTGACTACAGATTGGTCTATGATAGAAAGCCATGAGGCTCTGTGCTAGAACTGAACTCTGTGTCCCTGTTTTGTCTGTAGTGAACTATCTGTTTTAACTGCCTTGATATTATCCTGTGCTGTCCTTTATTCAGTGATTAAAATTACTTTCTAGTTGACTCTGACGATCGCCTTGTTATCTATGGGTCAGCCAGAAAGACACTGCAGGGAATAGGCCCCAAGGTCGAAAGAGAGAGTGACAGTGAGTCCAGGGAACGGAGGAGGGTTGGCAAGCAAAGACCTATCCCAGCCAGAGCTAGATAATAATAGTGAAGCATTGTGACTGAGTTAATTGGGACCCTCCACGTAGCTTGTTACAGGAAACAACAAGCTGCCATAAAGATTGATAATGAAGTAGGTCAACATCAGCCTAATAAGAGAGGTGTGAGACAGGGATGTGTAATGTCTCCAGATCTTTTTTTCCCCCTGCACACTGAAAATATTTTCAGGAATGTGAAAGATAATAAAGGAATCATCATTGGAGAAAGAAGCATCAATAATATTAGATTGCTGGATTCTACAGTCGTGATTGCAGCCAATGTGCAGGATATTCAACTTTTAGTACATGTGGTTGTTGCACACAGTGAACAACAAGGGTAGGAATAAAATCGTAAGAAGACACAGATTATGGTCGTCACTAGGAAGAACGAAATATCACAATCTAATATCAAGTAAATGAGAATATTCTTAAGCACATGAATCGGTACAATTATCTTGGATTAGTCATAACATCTGAAGGGAAATGTCTTGAAGAGATTAGACCAAGAATAACTATTGCGAATGTAGCTTTTTGCAGGATGGAAAACATACTGACCAATAAAACGATGTCATTTGCAGCGAGGAAGAGACTATTGAAGTTCTACATAGAGCCTGTGATTTTGTATGGATGTGAAGCATGGACAATGAGCAAACAGGCTGAATATACATCTGATGGCTGTGGAAGTGTGGATTCTGAGGAAAATACAAAGAATACCATGGACAGACATAAAAACCAATGACCAAGTTCTACAAGAAACAAATGAAAATCGTAAAGTAATTAGAGAAATTAGACGTAGACAGTCAACATTTTTGGTCACGTTATGAGAAGAGATAAATTAGAGTACTTGCTGACAACTGGCAAGACTGAGGGGCTGTCAACATCCCCAATAGGGCCTTACCAAGGCAATAGGAGTCTAGTAGGGGGACACCAGACAGGAGAGACACGAGTGCTATTAATAGCCTCACAAGGAGACACAATTGTGTCAGACCATAGGTCGAGGAGTACAAATGAGCGAGGGCTTTCCCCAAGTAATTGGGAAGCTTGTCCTTGCGAGTACCGTGAAGGACCCGGTTACTCGTACTCACAGGCCAGCGTGCTGGCGAGACCAGGCACGCAATAATAGCTGCTGCACGGAGAAGAGTGTCCGTGCTTGTCCACGCAATGTGTAGCGTGGGGACAGACTGACTGGAGACGGTAGAGAGAGCAGACGTATCCTTGACCAACGCTATAGTTTTCTAGGCAATAGGCAAACATAGGGCTGTTCATTTAGATTGTGAAATACTAGCATCATCTATCATCATGTCAAATGCATTCATGTTATATATCGATGATGAAGTACAACGCTCGTAGAGCCATTCAAATGTCGGCTCTGAATAAATTGCATTCCTTTCGCAAATGCCACGAGTTGTTATTTCGTGCGGTGCGAAAGTAGCGGAGTCTTGATAATCTGCAGCGCACAAGTCGCTGACAGGCTAGACCCCGAATTGGTGTCAGAACACAGTGAACCAACGCCAGCAGCACAATTACTGTCAGATTACAGTGAAGCAACGCTTCTGAGCAGGCATTTGTTGTAATATTTATTCAACGATCAGTTAACAGCAGCAGGCAAGTGGTACTGTAAACCACTGAACGAACGCTAGCTATCGATTGATAGTACAAAAGTCTGAACCAACTTTAGGTCAACGAAATGCAGATTTGTTTCTATACATGCCATAAATAAATTTTTTGTTCTGATAAACTTTACGATCAACAATTTGTGAAATGTCAACCACAATTGAGGCAAATTAAATCGCTACAGTGTGTTATACTAAAAAGCAATTGAAATGTATAAAATCATCAGTGAACATTACCATCGTAAACACCGTGTACATTGCATTGCATGTGATACAGCCATCAATGTCACCATTCTACGAAGTCATTAAATAGATTAGCGACGAACTGCAGCCTAGAACGAAGGTACGCCAGAGTCAAACAGCGAAGACAAGACGACATCGACGGCCATACGACTAATCATCTCACTTATCATCTAACAATCATTCAGACGATCATATCATTCATCCATTAATACCATTTATCACTAACTATCACATTTTCGTTCATCATTCGCATGAAATATGAGCTTGTAATAACAACTTATCGAAATATGAAATATTTGATGAAATATGATGAAATATGAACTTGTAATGACAACTTGAGCTTGTATCTAATTTTTGCTGCTCTACTAACCAGAAGCAGCCCTTGTGTGATCAAGTCAAACCAGTGTGTAAGTGTGAAAGATAGCGGTGGAATATCCCTGAATTAGATGAGTATATTTTCCGAATATTTTGGTATGCTCTAACTTAATCATGCATCTTCTTTTTTCAGTAAAGATGTACACTTACTAACACATTATTATAAACTATTGTATGAATATTATTATATTATCATTTTGAACTAACATTACGCCAAAAAATGGCGTCACTAAATGAATGTATCCAGGCGGGCATCGCAATGGGCCACACTGGAGATAAGCTAGAAAAATGGGCGGATGAAAAGTATAAAGAAGAAACATCTCGACAGAGGGATTAAAGAGCATTAGAAAGGCAACATCAAAAAGAAATGAAAGAGGTCGAGGAAGTTACCAAACAGAAACAATTAGAGTTAGAACAAATTACCAAACAGAAACAATTAGAGTCGGATCAAGCTATCAAACAGAGACAGTTAGACTTAGAGCATGCCACCAAAGAAAAGCAAATACAGGTAGATTCAGAAACTTAACTAAAGATGAAAGAAATGGAGGTAGATTCTAACATACAAATAGTCTCTAGCAAACAAAAGAGCCAAGAAGAACAGAACAAATTCAGTAAGTACAAGGGCCTTATCAAACCATACAGTGTAGGTGATTCAATCAGCGCATGGACTGAAAACATAGAGTTCCAGCTAAAAACACAGAAAATACCTTTAGAGGATTGGGCAATGATTTACATGAGGAACCTGAGTGGGGAGCCTTTAAAAGTAATAGAATCCATACCGACAGAGCTTAGAAACAATTATCAATACATACACGATAGGATAATGCAACATTTTCTTTTGGACGCTACTGGGTACCAAATTCAATTCTCACAGCTAAAGCCAAAAGCAACTGAAACCTTCTTAGATTACATTTCTAACGTGCAGAGCACATTTAAAAAGTGGACTAGAGCGGCTAAAGTAGGTAACAGATATGAAAAACTAGAAGAGCTGATGGTAATGGACAAAGTCATTTCTACTGTTCCTACCCCTTTTGCAAAGTTCTTACAACAGTCAGATATTGATTCCATTCAACAATTAGAGAAACGGGGTTCAGCTTATTTTTCATCTAATCGGGACATATTTAAAACTACATCACATGACACAGAAATTGCAGCCTTTGCAAATAAAGTTCCTGATAGATCCTACAACCACAAAGATTATCGTAAAAAGGACAAACCAGATCAGAAACCACCTCGATGTAATTATTGCAGTCTTTTTCATCCGGCTTATTCGATGTGTGATAAGAACCCCACATATCCGTCACACTTAGAAGCAGTGTTAAAGAAGCAAGAAAGTAGAAGATCATCCTTTAAACGTGCTGTAAAATGTTATTTTTGTTCAAGTTATGGCCACTATAGCAATAGGTGTCTTGGGAGACAGAGAATGAAGGCAAACAATGCAGCACTCATCGATACATCATCAGATGATGAGAGTGACATTGATCCAGAACTTGTGAATGTGTTGCTAACGAATGAATGTCAGAGTGTATCATCAGTAACCGATATTTTAGACTTTAAGAAATGTAAAGTATGCCATCAATTTCAGGCGGATGGAAAATTGGAATGTGGGCATATAATACCATGTTCAAATGAAGATGCTAATGCAGCATGTGCCTCCAGAGGTAAACTTAAGTTCTACGATGCACTGGTCAATGGGCAACCATGCCAATGCTTAGTTGATAGCGGCAGCACCATACTGGGGTTAAGGAGAGAACTTGCGAGACCAGATGATTATACAGGTGAATTTGTCAAATGCCGTACTTTCTCTGGAACCATCGAGAAATATCCACTGGCAAAAGCGCATATCAATACCCCGTTCCTTACCGGCACATTTACGTGCACGATCCTCCAAGATCCATGTACGGATCTTATTTTGGGATGCCTAGATGCATTAAAAGAATGTACAGACGACAACATAAAAGCCTGGAATGAGACACACATGGCCAACGCTGTAACTAAGTCAGATACAGAAACAAACTATACTGACTTACACAATGAAATGCTACAGCTATTAACACCAAGTGGTGCAGATACCAATACTACTCGACAAAAGTTGATCGAGGCACAAAGCACCGACCAAACAATCACACCATATTTTAACTTCTTGTGTGAGCGAAAGAAAGTTTCCAAAAATTCTTCTTGGTTCTTTAAAAAGGTTAACGGAATTCTCATGCGTTATTATACATATAATAACCATTAAATTCAGCAGACGGTGTTACCTATAACATACCGACAAAACGTGCTAAAAAGCGCACATGAACCACCGTTTGCTGAACATTTGGGCTATCATAAAACACGAGCCAGAATTCTATCACAATTTTACTGGCCGAAATTATGTTCGGACATAAAATCTTTCTGTCGCTCTTGTACGATTTGTCAACATCGTGTACGAAATAAAACGCATGTAAAGGCCGAAGTGCAACGGTCAATAATAGCAGCTAGACCACTTGATAGTATAGCGGTCGATATTGCTGGACCCCTAATACAGGTGTCGAGTAATGGAAACCACAACTATCCAAATAACGGTGCGAAAACGATTCACCTTAAACCAAACCAGAAGGTTGTGATTCGACTACCTGAGAAACATAGGTCACTAACATCTTGGCAAGAGCCTCTCATCGTTAAACATAAAAGATCAGATGGCGATCATGAAATATCGATAAAAGGACACTTAGAGATATTTCATATCGACATACTGAAACCATACTTTTTACGACAAGAAAAACAGACAGACAAACATATTGCACCACCACCCAGCAATGAGACGACAGACATACACAACACCACTTCACTAGATAGGGCGACACACTACAACGACAATGCAAACACACTTAGCCAGATAACAGCACACACAGCTAGCGCCACAACAATAGTGTACGAGACACACGAAGACAAGAGGAAATTACCACTTCCTACAGTAGATTCAACTGCGACCAGTATTTCGACTGATATAAATAACATATGCAGTCATACGGAAGACAAGACAAAACAATTACTGAAACTACGACAAGTCTTCGACAGGTTGCGATTGTTTGGGCTCACAGCGAAGCCGTCCAAAGTAGAGTTGGGCATGGAACAAATTGACTTTCTGGGTCATACCATCTGCAGGGGCCAATTGAAAACTGATGACAGAATCGTCACTAAGATTCTGAATTTGACAATGCCAACGACCAAGAAACAGGTCCGGAGTTTCTGGTGATTAAGACATGTCGTAAGTGCGTTATCATCGCCAGATATATAACCTGTGTAAATATACCAGTGCTATGAGAAGTGTAACAAACAGACGCAGAATATAATGGACCAACGGCTAGACCCCGAATTGCAGAAATAGCATGCGCTAACACACACATAAGTTAGAATAACATTCAGGTGTTAACTATGAACCTACATAAGAAAGTAGGCAACTATATTTATACACTATCCTTGAAGGAGAACATAATAGACTTTGCGGAATGAACTATGTTAGAATAGTCTACAAAGAGTATTGCTCCATCTTCACAACGCAGAGGAGGACGTCGACTTAGTGTAATTAGATATAGAAATGTAACTGTGATATATGTATATTATTATTTTATGAACAGTACCTATAACTTCATTTTTCTATTAATTATTCATTTGCAAATTGTTTAAATGCATATATAACTTTATTTTCTTATTTGTTAGTTAGAAATCACTATCATGTAATTAATAACCCATTTATTAGAACATCATTTATAGAAATATAATTGTTAGATATTATATTAGTTTATTACCATATAATTATAATCATTCCTACATCCATTTATCTAAAATATCATTTCCAAACTAACCCAACCATTTAGGAATTAATATCATCTTTTTCATAAATAATACTTTAAGGTAATTAACCCATTTTGCTTAAATGAAAGTAGTATTAGATTACTTCCCTTGAGGGTAATTTAGGTCAGCACACCAAATTATTAGTAAGTTACTATGACAGGATCGGTAACAAACCATCCTCATAACTTTGTATATTTATGTACAGACATGACGCATGCAAACAAAACGCACAGTCATTTGGCGTGATTACTGTTAAAATTCAGCCAATCGTTTATTGTATATATATGTTTACGTATTTGATGCTATGAAACATATTTTAATGACGAGAGAAGGGTTGAGTGAAAGAACAGTATGAAAGGGAATGAAAGAGGTATGCAAGAAGAATAAATGCGAGGGGAGAATGCAACAACGTAGTAAACATTGAAAGAAAGAGAGCGAGAGAGAAAGACAGCGGGAAATTTTTTTTTCCACCGCTGCAAACTTCTTATTTGACTTGTCTGTGTCATCTGTGTAACCAATGTGTTGTTGAGTTTTTTTTTTAAGTGTGTTACAGCCATACTTTAGTACAGTATATAGGGAATGTACTTTGAGCTTCAGAAAGCGGAATTGTGGTCACAAATAATAATAACGAACGTTTGTAACCACAATCAACCGATTTGCGGCGCTCGAAGGAACACACACATTTAGTACACTAAGGCATACACATGTTAGAGAGTTAAGTACACTGTAGTTTATTAGAAAACACGCAAACAAACAGGAAAACAAACACATAAAAGTTGCACACACCATTCATTTCAAAGAACAACAACTCTAAATTCAGGGGACACGATAACTAATAGAAACCTAAAGGTAACAGTGAAGATAGCTTTTCACGTGCGGAAGCGAGAAGGTGAACAGTAGAGCTGTGTGTATAGAGTTGGAGGGGATATTAATGGGAACATGAACACTGTGTGCTCATGTGTTGTACTCAGAATAGAGTCAACTTGTGCGTGGGTTGTCATTTTGGGCAATTGGAGGAACAGGTCAAGACGGAAGTCAATAGGTAAAAGTCAAAAGACATAGGGTCAAACGACAGAAGCCAGGACATAAGTCATAAGACAACGGTTTCCGGTTCACTACCTATCCCAAAGATATCTATAGAACCAACTATACTGATACATAAGCTACTGAATTAGCCAAGTGAAAAGATAAAACACTGTGAGTGAAGGAAGAAGACAGTTGTTCTATCCCCAAACTAGAAAGTCATAACTTATTGGAGAGTTGACAAAATAGGGGCAACCAATTTTTCTTGTTGACCAGAAGTGTTACAAATATAAGTGAAAGAGAAGTAACACTTCGCAGAAAGGAGGGGACCCTGTCAACATCCCCAATAAGGCCTTACCAAGGCAATAGGAGTCTAGTAGGGGGACACCAGACAGGAGAGACACGAGTGCTATTAATAGCCTCACAAGGAGACACAATTGTGTCAGACCATAGGTCGAGGAGTACAAATGAGCGAGGGCTTTCCCCAAGTAATTGGGAAGCTTGTCCTTGCGAGTACCGTGAAGGACCCGGTTACTCGTACTCACAGGCCAGCGTGCTGGCGAGACCAGGCACGCAATAATAGCTGCTGCACGGAGAAGAGTGTCCGTGCTTGTCGACGCAATGTGTAGCGTGGGGACAGACTGACTGGAGACGGTAGAGAGAGCAGACGTATCCTTGACCAACGCTATAGTTTTCTAGGCAATAGGCAAACATAGGGCTGTTCATTTAGATTGTGAAATACTAGCATCATCTATCATCATGTCAAATGCATTCATGTTGTATATCGATGATGAAGTACAACGCTCGTAGAGCCATTCAAATGTCGGCGCTGAATAAATTGCATCCCTTTCGCAAATGCCACGAGTTGTTATTTCGTGCGGTGCGAAAGTAGCGGAGTCTTGATAATCTGCAGCTCACAAGTCGCTGACAGGGGCAAAGAACAACAGAAAGGCAGAGAAGTAAATACCTAGATGGCTTGACCACGTGGCATGGTCGAGACAAGAACATTGAGGTGATCCACGACTCTAGTGGTCCAGTGAGATGGCCAGAGATGACCGCCCAGGCTTACCGGTATGTCAAATGATGATGTTGAAGTGTTACTATTCTTTGCTCCCCACTTGGGGCGCCCACATTAATGCACGGAACACTGCCGCCGTCGACTGTCAACAAAAGACAAATCCCATGATGCAATACAATAATCAATAATCACAATAATCCACTTCCAAAACAGTGCTGGCTGGCTAAATATTCTCTATTGCTTTAGCCAGTGCGGATAATTTTAGTCATTGCGCACATATTTTTGGCTTAATGCTTGAGTACATACATCCTAGGGAACCGCGGAAACTAATGAACTTTAGTTTTAAAGTAAGGGTCACAAATTTGGCAAGCAGGCCTGTCTTATATTCGGCCCTTTCCAACCACTCATCTTTCGAACATCAATGATCTATTGTGCATATTACATTAATATATAACAGGGGTCACCAAACTATGGCCCGCGACGTCATTTCATCCGGCCCCCGACGCTACTCGAACTTGCTTGATAGGTACAGAACACGAGAGGTTGTGATATGTTTAGAATAATAGATCTTCACACGCGCGAAGACCTCCTAGCGGCTATGTGTCTTAAGTTTACTATTTTCAATTATAAATTACTGTATCTAGATTTTATTGTTTATTGTAATGCTTGCTTATTTCGCGCCATCCCAAGTCCTTCCCTGGTTCGTGGTAGCGCCGCCTATGCTCTGACATTACCATGGTTTCCATAGCAACACACACTCACACAAACACACGCGCGCGCGCATCTTTCCCTCCCCAGATGCGTCCGGCTGTCAACACAGGTCCGATGCTCCAGAAATATTTACTTCTTTTTGCCATTCATCCATTTTATAGGTATGTAACAAGGATTTCTTTGTTTGACAGTGATAGGTAAGTGAACTACAAGTGTGAATAGAGGCAATAAAGTAGCAAACATAGCATAAAAATGCCATAGAAGCCTCGTGTTATTACGAAAATATTATCCCCAGCTCAGAAGAATTCCCCGGTCAAGGTGTTAATCGAGCTGGTCTCTAGGCCAGTGTTTTTCAACCTTTCTGCTGGAGCAGATCCTTACGCAAATGTTTACGTTGCTCAAGGAACTCTGTGCGATGATCCAAGTGTCTGTCCTACTTTATGTAATAAACCAGATGGGCAGAAATGTTG
Organism: Cepaea nemoralis; assembly: GCA_014155875.1. Classification (NCBI taxonomy): domain Eukaryota; kingdom Metazoa; phylum Mollusca; class Gastropoda; order Stylommatophora; family Helicidae; genus Cepaea; species Cepaea nemoralis. The sequence goes on from JACEFZ010000852.1 coordinate 168,381, forward strand.
CATTAGGCGATTTCGGTCTGTTTCGGCGGAACCCCTGGCTGCCACTCGCGGAACCCGGTTGAAAAACTCTGCTCTAGGCTGTTTATTTAGGCCGGCCCTATTTATATATTTTGCAAACTTTATTATGTGATATATTCTATTATCAAAGGTACCTATAAAATTTATATGTACTTTTGGTGAACCGTAGCTTCACTAGTGACCCCTAGTCCTCTGCTTTTCTTGTGTTTCAATAGGATTTTAATTATGTTTCTAATTCAATGTCTTTTTCATATTCAGATCCCTGTTCTTCACCCTTCATTATGGCTACTAAGAAAAGAAAAGTGGACGCCGAGTGTCGCGTTTTCAATGAAGAATGGGGAGTAAAGTACTTCTTTGTGGAAACAAAGGACCAGAAAACCAATTGCGTAATATGCAGCGAAAGTGTTGCCGTTTTGAAAGAGTACAATCTTCGGCGTCACTACGAAACAAAACATCTATCAACATATTCAAAGTTTTCTGGAAAGTTACGCTCTGAGAAATATGAGTCCATGAAACGTGGTTTAGAAACACAAAGAAATCTCTTCACGAGAAAGTTTGCTGAAAATGAATCTGTCACTCGTACAAGTTACAAAATAGTGCATAAGATGGCAGAACGAGGAAAACCGTTTACTGATGGCAACTTCATCAAAGAGTGTATGATGGAAGCAGCAAATGACTTGTGTCCTGAGAAAGCCGATTTGTTTGGAACTATCAGCCTTTCGGCAAGTTCAGTTGTGCGAAGAACAGAAGAACTTGGAGAGAACATAGTGCTACAGATACGCGAGAAAACTAGGAACTTTTGTGGTATTCACTAGTGCTTGATGAGTCTACAGATTTCTCGAGTACGTCACAACTTCTCGTGTTCATTCATGATATCAATTTGGACTTTCAGATAACGGAAGAGTTGGCATCCGTTTGCAGCATGCATGGGACAACAACTGGAAAAGACATTGTCATGGAAGTGCACCAAGATTTGCAAGACTATAACCTTCAGTGGAATCAGCTTCGAGGTGTTACAGTTGATGGAGGAAAAAACATGGCTGGAGTGAGGAAAGGTCTGATGGGGCAGATCAGGACTCAGTTGGAAGATTTGCAAATTCCGGGCGCTCTGTTCATACACTGCATCATACATCAGCAAGCACTCTGTGGGAAAGACTTAGATATTTGTGTACTGAAACCAGTCGTTTCTGCTGTGAACTTCATTCAGGGACATGCACTCAATCACCGTCAGTTCCAGGCTTTTCTTGAAGAAATTGATTCTGAATTCTGTGACTTGCCTTATCACACATCAGTGAGGTGGCTCAGCTGCGGTAAAGTCCTGTTTCGTTTTTACAAGCTCCGAAACGAAATAGATGTTTTCCTCACTGAAAAAGATAGAGCTGATCCACAGCTGTCAGATCCTACCTGGCTGTCAAAGTTGTCATTTTTGGTCGACATCACATCCCACATGAATGAACTGAATTTGAAACTTCAGGGAAAGATAACCTCGTCTGTGATCTCTACAGAATCATCAAAGGATTTCGGAGAAAGCTGTCATTGTTTGAAGCACAACTGGAAGGAGAAAACTTTTCTCATTTTCACTGTTTCAAAGAGTTTTGCGCTACAATCGCCGAAGATGTCAACCTCGATTTTCCGAAAAAAAATTATTCGTGACTTGAAGAAGCATTTTTTGGAGAGATTTTCAGATCTTGACAGAACTGAGAGTGACATTCTTCTGTTCCAGAATCCGTTTGATTGTAACCTTGATGATGTGCCAGTTGAACTACAGTTGGAGCTCATTGATTTGCAAGCAAATGACTTGTTGAAAGAGAAGCACAGAGAAGGAAAACTTGTTGAATTTTACCGCTGCTTATCTGATGTTGAGTTTCCGAAACTGAAGAAATTTGCCGCTGGTATGGCATCAGTGTTTGGAACAACTTATGTCTGTGAGCAAACATTTTCAAAAATGAAGTATGTGAAGTCAACACATCGAACGAGATTGACTGATGAACATTTGAAAGCAATTCTCTTGATTGGATGCAGCAATTCCAAACCAAACATTGATGATATCTTGAAAGCCAAATATCAGTTTCACAAATCTCACTAACCTTTTTTGCTGCTTAGTTTGTGAGATTCGGATATGTGCACACTAGGTCTGATGTAACTATCTTTTTGCTAACGTCGCCTTCTTTGATAACTTTTTTTAAGTAAATAAATATGTTGGTTGTCTTTGTTTTTTGTGCATTGCACGCCACTCACCCATGATTAACTTAGTTTTTCGTCATTTTTTCCCAGAGCTTTCGTTCTGGCTTGCAAGTATTGTTAAAGTTAGTTGCATATCCTTTACAGGACGTTTGCAGTCAACACCAGCATTTTTTGCTGTTGTTGATGTCTTGGCAAGTTTACGTTCAGTAGTTTGCCATTGCTTTCTGAACGACCGGCACCCATACCATAGCGTAAAAAACCAGCGCAACGCGGTCTGCTGCCAAATCGCGCGCAGCTGTGTTTCGAACGCGGGTATACGGGATTACGAACCGCGTCCGTAAGACCTTCGCCACGGAGACGGCGCAAGTATTGTACAGAATGAGTATCCGGCCCGCGCTCGTCATTTTGTCAGTTATCCGGCCCGCCGTGAAAAAAGTTTGGTGACCCCTGATGTAGAAAGACATTGTCAAATGAATTCTGTGAAAATAAACAATGAATATTACTATGTTATGAGACAGGCAGGCAGGCACACACATACCATACACCAACACACACACACAGATACATCTTTAATACCTACCTACCTACTTACCTACCTACCTAGACAGACAGACAGACAGACAGACAGACAACAGACAGATAGATAGACAAACGGGCGGACGGACAGAAGGACGGACGGACGGACGAACAGACAGACAGACAGATAAGCGACTGTGCTAGCTGCTGTATCACTTCGTATAAAGAAATACTAAATATCGTTGAACTCACTCACCTGTGTCTTCCATAGTGTAATCATCTTCATCGCAGACGGCGTCTTGGAGGATCTGGCATTGTCTGAGATAACGCGGACATTTCTGACAGGGCCTGCAGGACGCCTCTTCCAACAAGGACCCAGAGTAAATGGCCCGAAAATGGAAATCGTCACAGCCAAAGACAGTTGGTGATGTTTTGGTGCAAGGCTGCAGGATGACCGCATGGTTTGAAATGTTTCCAGATAAGACGTCACACTTGAAACACTCCCTGGCTGTGTGATTATGTATTTGCATGTAGGTACCATTAGGGCAAGGCAAGCATGTATCGAAAGATGTGTTATAATACATCCCAGCACCACAAGTTGGCCTCTCCAGGCATTCATACTTGCCTTCACAAGTCCAGACAGCGTCGTGCTGCAGCGGGCAACACACTGTGTCATTGTACCCCAGGCAAGGACGTGCTGGGAAGCCGGATTCACATACCCGACACTCCACACATGTATCATTTTCAAGTACAGTCTGAGCTTTCCTCCTGTAGTAGCCAGTGACACACTGTATCTCGGTATCGTGTGTTAGATTACACGCCTTTATAATGATCTCTAGATGGCTGATTTTCTCAGAACACTTATTGCATTTCTCGTGCCTGTGTTCCCTCTCTGCCATGAAACCGTCCTCACAGGGAAGACAGATTTCCTCGGTGTGTGGATCCGCTGATTTGTGGAGTCTGAGTCCTTGCCAGCACGTATCGCCTTGGCCCAGCCATGACACCATGAGGAGCTGAATGAACAAAATGCCTTGATTTTTCATATTAGGGTGTGATTACGTCAACGATCATACAAGGAACAATTTCTTTGTGCTTTTAAATCGTTGTATGATTGTCTCCACTGTTAGAAGTCAGTTCGGCTTACGAGAAATCCTGGAAGAATAATATGATAATATCTGTAGTGTTTTTGTCTCACAAGTAAGGTGGAAGAATAAGATGATTATATTTGCAATCTGCTGTGCTTATTTGGTTTAACAATTAACAAAAAGAAGACACAGATTATGTCACAAGGTGCACATGGGGTACTATCAATCTTTATTGACGTCGCCGAATTAGAGATAGTAGACCATTTTACATATCTAGGATTAGAGGTAAATAGCAAATTATTCCTAGATCAGGAAATCAACATCAGGATTGGTAAGGCAGCAACAACAATGAATATGTTAGGAAAAAGAGTCTGGGAGAACAGGAAGCTTACTGCCCAAACAACAGTCCTCGTCTACCAAGTCTGTGTCCTCAGTACTCTTCTTTTTTGCAGTGAAACCTGGACAACTTACTCATACCAAGAGAAACGTTTAAACAGCTTTCTGCGCGGAACACTTGGTATTAAGTGGCAAGAGAAAGCCACAAATACTGAAGTATTGTACACATCAGGATGTGTGACGATGTATTCTATGCTCAGTCTTCGTAGACTTAGATGGATAGGACATGTTAGGAGGATGGATGATTGTAGAATACCAAAGGACATCTTTTTTTAGTGAATTACAGATGGGTAAGAGACCTCAGGGTCGGCCTCTACTACGATACAAAAATGTGTGTAAGCGGGAAATGATTGATACAGGCATTGATAATGCACATTGGGAGCAAGTCGCCGCCAAATGTGTTGCATGGAGGGCAACTATCAGAAATGGAATAAAGACAAATGAGAAAATGATTGCAGATAAAGCACACACAGAGCGTGAGAGACTTAAAATGGTGCATGATGGTGGAAATGACCATGTTTTCACATGCATCCACTGTGGACAAACATTTGCAGCAAGAATTTGCTTTATCTGCCACACTCGCCACCGCCTTGGGTCTTTTTTGCGGGATAGGGGTATACCCTATCAAAGGAGAGGTAAGGTGCCTCCTTCCCTCCGCTAGCCTACGGGACACCCTTGGGCAAGGTGGAGTACCCGTTTAGCCCCCCGATCAGGGTTACGTGAGGCCATGTGTGCAGGTGGTGAATGAAGTTGAAGAGCAGCCGACAGATAGTTGTAGTAGGTTATAGTCTCCAGCTTCACGACGGTAGGCAGAGGATCTCCTGTTTTGGGAGACAATCGTTACGGTCATCGACCAGTATGGTCACTGCTAGGAAGGAAAGCAATGACAAACTACCTTCTTTACAGATGCCAAGAATATCATGTACTGCAGTCTTATCGATAATCAGAGAAACAGCGTAAATGAGTGCTCCATAGGAGCAGCCTCGCCCGGTAGGGGTAGTCATGTGCACCAGGTGACTCCAGACCGTCATCAGGCGACGAGGTGCAAAAGAATATCAACATTGAAAGTAGGAACTTGGAATGTAAGAACTATGAGTGGGGATGGAAAATTTGATAACATTAAGAATGAAATGAGAAGATTAAATATTAACCTGTTAGGTATATGTGAGACGCGATGGACAGGAATGGGCATTATGACCTCTGAGGAATATAGAATAATCTATTCTGGTGGAGAGAAACAACAGCGAGGAGTAGCAATTATAATGGATACAGAGAGAGCAAAATCGATCAAAGGATATTGGACTGTATCAGACAGAGTGTTACTGGTGAAGTTGAGTGGAAGACCTTTTGATGTCAACGTCATACAAGTTTATGCACCAACAGCAGACAGTAGTGATGAATTTTATAATGATTTAGAGAAAGCCTTCAAGAAATGCAAGAATTCTGAAGTAACTATCATAATGGGTGACATGAATGCCAAAGTTAGAAATCAACAGGACGGATGCATAGTAGGCAAGTATGGACTAGGGGAAAAGAATGAAAGAGGTTGCAGACTTGTACAGTGGGCAAAAGAGCAATGATTTGATTATTGGAAACACCTGGTATCAACAGCACCCAAGGAGATTATGGACATGGAGGAGTCCTGATCATAAGATCAGAAATCAGATTGATTACATTCTCATCAACAGAAGATTTCGAAATGCCTTAAAAGTCGCAAAAACTATACCAAGCGCAGACTGCTACAGCGACCATAGATTAATCTTAAGCAATTTACATATAAAATTAAAGAAAGTCAAATATTCACCAAGAAACACAAAATTTGATCTACAAGCACTGAAGAGTGAGGAAATAAAGATAAATTCAACGTAGAGGTAAAGAACAGATTCGATGCATTGTCCGATATGGAAATATTATTTCAAGACGTCAGTGACCAATGGGAAATATTAAAGAAATCAGTCAACCAAGCTGCAGAAACAACCATCCCAAAAATAAAGATAATAGGACGCAAGAAATGGATGACGGAAGACATCTTAAAACTCATGGAAGTAAGAAGAAATAACAAAAATAACAAGGAAAAATATGAAGAGATTCACAGGAAAATTAGGAAGCTATGCAAAGAGGCAAAAGAAACATGGCTTGAGGAAAATTGCAAGGAAATTGAAAACCAACACAACACCCGGAATACCAAATTAATGCACAAAAGAATTAATGACATCACTAACAAAAGAACACACACATCAACGGGTTGCCTAAAAACCAAAGATGGCAAAATCATAATAGAAAAAGATCAGATTTTACATGCGTGGTCAGATTATGTGAAAGACCTTTATGATAATACAAGAGAAGAACAATATGATCATTGGAATAATAATGAAGGACCATCAATTTTGAAGATGGAAGTTCAGAATGCTCTTAACCATATGAAAACTGGCAAGACCCCGGGTACAGATAACATCACAATAGAAATGATCAATGCCTTAGAAGAATATGGAATAGACCAAGTCACCAGACTGCTGAACGCAATATACGATACTGGAGATATACCTCCTGAATTATGTAATTCTATATTTATTGCAATCACGAAGAAATCAGGAGCAATGGAATGCGATCAACATAGAACAATTAGTATAATGAGCCACATCACGAAGATTCTGCTGAGAATTATCATGCAAAGAGTTAGGAAGAAAATACAACCCGAAATAGGAGAAGAACAATGTGGGTTTGTAGAAGGCAAGGGCACAGTAAATGCTGTGTATATACTGAGAACAGTAATTGAAGCGTTCTATAGAAGTAAACAAAGATCTATATCTTTGCTTTATTGACTACACAAAGGCTTTCGATAAAGTGAGACATGTCGACATGATAAGGATGCTTGAAGATCTACAAATTGATGGAAAAGACCTTAGACTTGTAAAAAACATATATTGGAAACAACAAGCTGCCATCAGAATTGATAACGATGTAGGTCAATATCAGCCTATTAAAAGAGGTGTGAGACAGGGATGTGTAATGTCTCCAGATCTTTTTTCCCTGTACAGTGAAAATATATTCAGAAATATAGAAGATATGGAAGGAATCAACATTGGGGGACGATACATCAATAACATTAGATATGCAGATGATACAGTCTTGATTGCAGACAATGAACAGGACCTGCAAAATTTAGTAGATGCGGTTGTTGCACACAGTGAACAACTAGGGTTAGAACTGAATATTAAGAAGACACAGATTATGGTCGTCACTGGGAAGAAGGAAATACCACAATGTGATATACGAGTAGATGGGCATATTCTTAAACAAGTGAATCGATACTGTTATCTCGGCACAGTCATAACATCTGATGGGAGATGCCTTGAAGAGATTAGAACAAGAATTGCCATTGCGAAGGTAGCCTTTTGCAAGATGAAAAACATACTGACCAATAAAAAGATATCAATTGAAACGAGAAAAAGAGTGTTGAGGTGCTACATAGAACCTATACTTTTGTATGGATGTGAAGCGTGGACAATAAGCAGTCAAGCTGAAAAACAGCTGATGGCTGTGGAAATGTGGTTTCTGAGGAAAATGCAAAGAATACCATGGACAGACAGAAAAACCAATGAACAAGTCCTTCAAGAAACAAATGAAGATCGTAAACTGATTAGAGTCATTAGACGTAGACAGTCAAAATTTTTTGGGCATGTTATGAGAAGAAGTGACTTGGAGAACTTGGTGACAACTGGCAAGATCGAAGGGAAGAGACCAAGGGGAAGACCGAGAAGTAAATACCTGGATGGATTGGCCATATGGCATGGTCGAGACAGGAACACGGAGCTGATCCACGACTCTGGTGATCAAGTGAGATGGCAGAACATGACCGCCCACTCTTACCTGCATGGCACATGATGGATGGATGGTACCAAACTATCGTCTGTCAAGACGGAAAAGTGCCAAAAAGAGAAATGTGCTTGTGCCACAACACAAGCAGAAAATGAAATTATGTTGTATCTGCACTCTGTTGCATTTGTATCGCAACTAAGGTAGAAACAGAAGATGATTATTTTTCTAATCTATTGTATTTGTTTTATAAGTAAGGTGGGAAAATTACAAAGTGAGTTTTACGGCTTTACTGTAATACAATCAACTTCAAAGTTATACCAAAATTAATAGCCTTCACAGAACTAGTGTCGTCGACCGCTACACATTGAGAGAGGGAGAGAGAGAGAGAGAGAGAGAGAGAGAGAGAGAGAGAGAGAGATAGAGAGAGAGAGAGAGAGAGAGAGAGAGAGAGACTGAGAATGGGATCCGACACTTATGGACTGAATTGTTTGATGCGCAGTGAGGATACATTAATCGTCATACTAACCAACCAACATACCCACCCATCCACAACCAACCAACCAACCAACCAACTAATAAATGAACCTACTAACTTATCAACTATCTAATAAGAATAAAATCAACCTCACAACAAACCAATCAACTAACTAACTAACTAACTAACCAACCAACCAATGCACTATCTAACTAACCAACTAACGAACTAACTAACCAACTTACTAACCAACCAACCATCTAACTAACAACTAGTCAACCAATCAATCAGCCAGCCAAACATCCGGCCAGCCACCCTAAAACCAACAAACCAATCTCCTATCTAACTAAATAATTAACTAACCAACTAATTAACGAACAAGTTAACTAAAAGCCCTGAAGATAGAACAAGAAACCAAATTGACTACATTATGATTATAAATAGATTTAAAAACAAAATTAAAAATGTCAAAACGTACCTTGGTGCTGATATCAACTCTGACTATAATCGTGTAGTTTTAAAATTACAAATACAACATTCAAACCGCAGAAATAAGGAAATCGAAGAACCTCAAGTAAATATATCGGCATTAAAACAACCAGAAATAAGTCAACTATACCTAGTTGAAGTCAAAAATAGATATGATGGGCTAATCATTGACAGTATGGAACAATATTGACGTGAAAATCCTGAGGATAACTTTATTACAAAATGGGAAATGTAAAAACTAGTATTCAGATTGCAAATACCACCTTGCCAGTGAAGATTATTAAGAAAAACAATTATGGACAACCGTTGAAATATTGAGTAAAATGTCTCATAGAAAGAAAGCAAAGAACACTCCAGAGTGTATCGTAATAGATAGAGAAATACGTCGCATGTGCAGAGTTGCCAAAGAGGAGTGGCTGCAGAACCATTGCAAAGAAATAGAGGATCTGGAAATAAAAAAGAACTCGAAAGAATTACATGAACATATAAAACGATTTACAAAGAAGAAAACAAAGAAGAAGATATCAACACAGATGATAAAATCCTTATCCAGCTTTGGCATTGAAACTGTCACAGAATTATGTAATGATATATATATATATATATATATATATATATATATATATATATATATATATATATATATATATATATATATATATATATATATATATATATATAATACTGGGTACATCCCCAAGGATTTGAAAACATCCATTTTCATCACACTACCGAAGAAGCCAAGAGCTGTTGATTGTGAGGATTACAGAACTATTAGCTAAATGAGCCACATAACTATGATACTACTCAAGGTCATACAAGAAAGAATTCAACATAAAATAGACGAGGAAGTAGCTGAAGAACAATTTGGGTTCCGCAAAAACAGCGGCATAAGAGAAGCAATTATCTATTTGAGGATGCTAATTGAAAAATATGTAGAAGTTCAAAAAAGTATATATGTTTGTTTTATAGACTTCAAGAAAGCTTTTGATAGAGTACAACATGAACGACTATAGTATGTCCACATTTGTTTGCCGCAATATAAACATCCATATCTCAGTAACCAACTGAGGGAAAATTATGAGATTTAGTATATAACCTTATCATTATGTCCACCCAACAAAAAACTTTTTGTTCTGGAGATTTTACAGCAGATTTCAAAGTTTGTTTATATGCGGTTATAATTTACGGGTCTGAAATGAAATTCATAATTTTAAATGTATTACAGCGTAGCCAGACAATCGGCGCTCAATGTCAACATATTGTACGTGTTTTGAAGGGATTGGCCTTAAGCCAACTACCCGCGTTGTTCAAACAAGGACTGTTCAGAGGTGTCTCAAAATGTGGGTTATTTCATGAAACCTGATTAATATGTTGTTGTTTTTTTTAAAATCTTACCACTTATCGCTCACATTGAAATGTGTGAATATTTTTCAATGGGATTTAATGCGAAATTGTACACTTCAAGAATCGCTATGAAGTTGTACACATATTTTTGTCAAGAAGCTGATCGCAGGAAACTGTTTTATACTATTACTAATTCCGAAAAAAGAACAGTGCTTGAATTGGGTTTGAGTCGATGGGTGCAAGAATCTGAAATTAAACCACCACGCAGAAAGAAAACGGTAGGTAGAAAGATTATTGTAGACAGCTTTGACAAAGATGTCATAAGGCGAGCTATTATAAAAATGCTTTTAAAAGTCGACAGGTTCGACTTCATTGCACCTGGGTTCTATCCCATATGGCTCGGTCTCTTTACGCAGCGCGGAAAGTATCGCACAAAGCACGAACTCCGCAGCTCTAGCGCGACCCACAGAAGTCTCCGAAAAATGTAACTCGTGAACCGAAGGATGCTGCCCGGAATCGAACCCACGACCTTTGGAGCCCGAGTCAAAAGGCTTGACTACTTCGCCACGGAGGACTCCTAAAATTATAAACATTTTGGAATTTATATCCAGGACTATCCAGCATTATAAAAATTCTGGATGCCAAAGAAACAGTGACTGTAAAAAAACTTAGGGTTTGGTTCAGAAAGAACAATAACATAGAGCTATCCAAAACAACTTTGTGGAAAATTATAAGGACATTATCTTCACTATTTGAAAGTACAAGGGCGGTAGAAATAATCTTTGCGAGCAACCGCATTTAGGAGCCATGAGAAGCAGATACCTACGCTGAAATAAGGGAAATGCGCAAAGAAAATTATGACATAGTGTATTTGGATGAGACGTGGATCAATGCGCACCACACAAGCTGAAAAGGAATGGCAATCAATGGATGGAAAGATAAAGAGTTATATGCCCAGTAGTAAAGGACAGCGTTTGGTCATAGCCTATGCTGGTAGTACTCACAATGGCTTACTACAGAATGCTTAGCTCGTGTTCGTATCAAAGCATACAGACAATAGGGATTATCATAATGAGATCAATGGTAATGTATTTAGAGACTGGCTCGAGAATACAGTACTTCCATCCCTTGATATATTTTGCTCCAACTATTCAGACGAATTGCAGGCCCTAAACATTACAACATCAGCATAATGTCAATGGCAACAGTGTGTATTCCACAGTGATGAATTGTCAATTCCGCAAGCCCTCAGCTGTGACAAACAACTGTATTGAAACACACACACACACACACACACACACACACGCGCACACACACACACTAAACGCATTGAATACCAACAGAAGAGTAATATTGCGGAGGAAACTGACATATTGTGGCATAACAAGAAACGTGAGAGCAAACACGTTGTCAAATTAGGGGACAACACACGTGCATACGAATCAATCTTTAAACGTCAATGAAAAGAGGACCAACATCTTGGTCGTTAAGAAGAAAGCCCACTACAGAGACACTGACAACTATTTTCATAGTGCAAAACAGGTAATCATGTTCCGTCTCTGAACGGTAAACAGCAGAGTAGACAGTCTTTCACGAAGACTCAAAGTGGGTCTGTCACCCATGTGTACGTGTGAACAAACTACACAGACAGCTGAACAGATCCTTAAAAATGGAAACATGATGACTAAATTGCGGTATCATTTCTGGTCACTCCATACGCACATTAACGCACAGCTATTTGGAAGCTTTCACGAACTCAATATAAAAAGCTAAATGCATCCTAGTAACATGAATACTTGTGTACAATTATTAACCAGCAGCTGAAGAAACAAGAAGGAAATGAAAAATAAGGTAAGAAATATATTCCTTCTACTTTCCTGTCAATTTACACATTATTTACCCCATACCTCTGTACATTCTCTGTCTTTACTAATATTACACATTGCACCCCTCTCGGGAGTCTCCGTGGTGAAGTGGTCAAGCCGTCTGACTCGGGCTCCGAAGGTTGTATGTTCGATTCCTTCATTTCACGAGTGCATTTTTTCGGAGACTCCAGAGGGTCGTCGCTGGAGATACGGAGTTCGTGCTTTGTGCCACGATTTCCGCCCTGCGGAAAGAGACTGAGCCATATGGGATAAAAACCCGGTGCAATGCTACTTTAAGCTACTTTTTTATTGCACCCACTCCCATACGAATCTGGCTACGCCTTGTACTTGTGTCCTTACCAGAAATAACGTGGTTTACTGTAAGACTAGTTTGTTAGCGTGAATTCACTACATTTCCTCCAAAACATCAAAGAAATGTTGCCGCTTTCAATGATTTAAGTTGCTTTTGGACCTATCAAAGACATATTCCTTGGGTGGGGGTAAATATAAGGCGGCTGGAAAAATTTCATAACGATGCAACAGACAGTTTTCAGAATAATTGATCGTGAATGAAGGCATTCTTTGTGGGACATACTATAATTACGTGCCTTCAACATATAGGAGTAGACGGAAAGGACATCAGACTTATTAGTAACTTGTACTGGGAACAAGTGGCGTCTATTAGATGCGGAAATAACTATTCGTCGCCTATAGAGATAAAAAGAGGAGTACGGCAGGGATGTGTACTGTCCCAAAGACTCTTCAACCTATACACAGAAAGAAGTTTTAAACAAGCTGAAATGCTTGGACTCAACAACAACAAAACATCAATGGAAGAATTATAAACAATCTTAAATATGCTGACGATACCGTGTCACTAGCAGAAAGTGAGCAAGAGATGCAAGACCTAGTGGAAGAAGTAAACAGACACAGTGCAGAATGTGGCTTAGATATTAACATCCAAACAACAAAAACTATGATAATTAGCAGTGAAAATGAAAGGTCATCAATGAACATCACTATAAACGGGCAGATACTAGAACAAGTAATAAGTGTCTCTTATCTTGGACATATAATAACAGATGATGGCAGAAGTGAAATGGAAATCAAAAAGAGAATAGGAATGCCCAAAAATGCTTTCAACGGCATAAAATCAGAACATCTAGAGAGATTAATAACGCATTAACAATGAGAATTGTCAAGTGCTACGTATATTCAACGCTACTGAATGGCGCGGAATCCTGGCCATTGAACAAGCAACTAGAAAGCCGCATAGAAGCCCTGGAGATGTGGATATACAGACGAATAGGTCGTATTTCACGGAAACAAAAACAATCAAATGCAGAGGTCCTAGAAAAACTGGGAATGAAGAGAGAGTTGATGAAAACAATAAAGAGACAAGTGAAATATTTTGGCCACGTTAAAAGACATGATACTCTTATAAAAACTATACTGGAAGGCAAGGTTGAGGGCAGGCGAGCAAGAGGTAGACAACGATGCAAGTGGAAAGATAACATTAAGAGATGGACGAACATCAGCCTGACAGAATGTACAGTCAAGGCGAGAGACAGACAGTGTTGGAGATCCATTGCAGCCAACCTTCATTGCGGAGATGGCACTTGATTGATTGGTTGAGCCCAAGCAAATGCGGTATTTCACAAAGTGAATTCATATTTATCAAATGTTGAGAGGAAAAGAGTTTTAAGCGCTATAATGAGCCAATCCTAATGTATGGAAGCATGTCATGACCATTTAGCGAGCAAGTGATGAATTATGTGGAGGCGACGAATATGTGGTTTTGCAGAAGAATAATAGGAATAATTTGGATGGATAGGAAGAGTAATGACAATTTGTAACTCACATCACAACATTACAGTCCACATTCTTTGGGCAATTCATGAGAAGGGGAAAGCTTAAGTATGTAGTCACAGCTGGAGGGGAGGAGAAGCAGTGGGAGACTAAAAGAGAAGATGTGGATAGTTAACATCTTGGCATGGAGGAACATCAGAAATGATTGGCAGCACAAGAGACAAAAAGCTGTAGACAGACATCAGTCCCAACGCCATACATGGCATGGACTGTAAGACGAGAAGACAAAATGAGAGATATATATATAATTCTATGAAATTAGATAGTTGTAGAGAGACAGACAGTGATGGAGATCCATTGCAACCAACCTTCATTGCGGAGATAGCACTTGATTGATTGATTGTAAAGGGCTGATTGATTGTAAATGGCTGATTGATTGTAAAGGATATTATGCTACTAATACTACTACTAATGCTAATATTACTACTACTACTACTTTTGCTGCTGCAGCTTCTGCTGCTGCTACTACTACTACTACTACTACTACTACTACTACTACTACTACTACTACTACTACTACTACTACTACTACTACTACTACTACTATTGCTATTACTACTACTACTACTAATAATAATAATAATAATATTATTACTACCACTACCACTATTAACACTAATTCTACACCCACTACTACTACTACTACTACTACTACTACTACTACTACTACTACTACTACTACTACTACTACTATTACTACTACTACTACTACTACTACTACTACTATTACTACTACTACCACTACTACTACTACTACTACTACTACTACTACTACTACTAATACTACTACTACTAATACTACTATTGCTACAACTATTAAGACTAATACTACATCCTTTACTACCAATGCTACCACCACTACTACTACTTCTACTACTACCTCTACCACTATTAACACTAATATTACATCCACTACTATTACTACTACTACTACTACTACTACTACTACTACTACTACTACTACTACTACTACTACCACCACCACAATCACCACCACCAGTAGCACTACCAGTATTAACACTAATATTACATCAACTACTACTACTACTACTACTACTACTACTACTACTACTACTACTGCTACTACTACTACTACTACTACTGCTGCTGCTGCTGCTGCTACTACTACTACTACTACTACTACTACAATTAGTATCACTACTTCTATTAACACTAAAACTGCACCCAATACTACTACTGCTACTACTACTACTATACTACTACTACTACCACCATTACTACTTCTATTACTGCTACTACTACTACTTTTTTTAAATATCCTATTTACAGGACAACGCTGTAAACACCAGCACTGCTGTTGTTGATAAGTTGATATATTACATTCAGTAGTTTGCCATTGCTTTCTGAACGTCCGGCTCCCATACCACCACGTTAAAACCCAGCGCGACACAGTTTGCTGCCAAATCGGTCGCGGAAGTGATTCGAAAGCAGGTAATCGGAATTACGAACCGCGTCCTTAACGCATTTGCCACGGAAACGGCACTACTACTACTTTTTTTTCGCATATCCTTTACAGGACATCGCTGTCAACAGCAGCATCTTTCAGCTGTTTGTTGATTTCTTGGCAAGATTACGCTCAGTAGTTTTCCATTGCTTTCTGAGCGGCCGGCTCAGTTATCCCGCAAGTCACCAGCGGGGGTAGAACCGCTCCCAGTTCTCGCCCGCTACGAGACCCTGCGTGATAAACGGGATTACGGAGAAAGTGTTGTAACCCCTCGGTCAGAGAGACCGTCACTACTACTACTACTAACTACTCTAAAATAAATAACAAGACACAATAGGTCTTATATTGAGCACTAACCTTGACAATCTCAGATCTAAGGCTATTCTTCATATGAGGAATACACCACAACTACAACACCTCAATAACTGATTAAGAAATTCTTCCAGCATAAATGAAGATAATGGAGGCTGTTAATCTGATGATAAATGTAATTCATTGTGGGATGTTCAATAAACATACACACACAACACGCGTTCTCAGCAACAGCTGTGACAACAGACGTGCTTGGAATGCGTCATCTCAATAATCCAGAACGAGGCAGTCGGCTGAAACATTCTCGGCTTTTCTAGAAAAGCTGAACAAGATGCTCTTAACTAGCCAGTGTACTAAAATAGTTCAAGCGAGTG
Source organism: Cepaea nemoralis (assembly GCA_014155875.1). Lineage (NCBI taxonomy): Eukaryota > Metazoa > Mollusca > Gastropoda > Stylommatophora > Helicidae > Cepaea > Cepaea nemoralis. The sequence continues at coordinate 184,595 of JACEFZ010000852.1, forward strand.
CGATATGCAAACATATTTGACGTACGATGCAACAATTAGGCACACGACTACAGGACAAACACAGATTGTTTATTTTTAAAGTTGCGTGCCCTTTGCAGGACCTAGGTTGATTTTACTGGCAAGTTTACGTGCAGTAGTTTGCAATTGTTTTCTGAAATATAAGTCAGTGTTTACGTGCAAGGGTATTCAACCACATTAATAGCGAGAATAAATCATCCACACGATAAACTGATGTCCATTTGTGAGGCATCATGTCAGACCGGCATGCTTCGCGCAGGTGCATGCTTTCATTAAACAGTCAAAGATAGGGACAACCCATGGATCTTTTCCCGAGAGTATGCTGGTGTGTTGGGAAAAGAGCAGATGGGCAGACTGGCTGGGTCTGTATCAATTCATGGGGGGGGGGGGGGGGGGGGGGGGGGGAAGTTACTATGAATGATAGGGCAAGTGTGGTCTTTGGGATTATGTATATAGTGTGGAAGGATAGATACGAGGGAAAGTCAATAAGTAAGTCACAAATGGCTGTAGAAAAATAACTTAATGTGATAATAACTTGAGACAAGTTTATTTTTATACATGCATTGCCCCTTTATTTCTCGACATAATTTCCACCAACATTGATGCACTTATCCCATCATTTTATCATTCCTCTCAAACCGGCTGCATTGAACTGCGAGCTCTATTTTCTAAACCAAGTTTTCACTTCACATTCAACTTCGGCGTAATTCGCGAAATGTCTCCCGTCAAGGTGGGTTTTCAGTGGACCAAAAAGGTGGAAATCGCTAGGGGCTAAGTCGGGGCTGTAAGGTGGATGTTCCAAAACTTCCCACCTTGGTTAATTTTCTCCTGAGTTAATACAGCCGTATGTGGTCTGGCATTGTCATGAAGAAGCAACACTCCTCTAGTCAGCAGTCCTGGACGTTTTCAATCGATCATGCATTATGATGTATGCTGAACCATGTGAGCACCCTATTGCAGATGCTACAGAGTCTATAGTTGCTCGCCCGTCACCTCTAATCATCTCCTCAACTCGCTGCACGGATGCTTCTGTTGCAATCGCAACAGGACGACGAAATCGGATTTCATCAACAATTTTAGAGCGTCCTTGAGAAAATGTTCTATCCAGCTGTGCACCGCTTTACGGGACAAACATTTGATAGCATAAACAGGAAGCGTTTCCTTATGAATGTCCTTTGCAGGCAGTCCGTTTTCCCATAAACAAACACAAAACAACACGTTGCTCTTTGGTTGTGCACTCCGTAAGTACAGTCGCCATTTTGTTTATGCGCTGCGCATGCGCATGAGACACCTAGCACCACCCGACGAACGGGAATATATAGTTCGATGTTGCTGTCACCTAATGACACCTGTAGAAAACACCAACAATATTTACCTGCCATTCCACAAAACTGTGTGATTTAATTATTGACTCGCTCTCGTAAATCATCATGATCTAGAGAGAATTGTGCGATATGGAGTGATCAGAGGACCTCCCGACACTGTAGTACCCCGAGCAAAGGCCAGACGTCCACAAAATCCACAGTTAGTACCACTAGTATTGAAATTCGTCGCTGGCAGTTGAAGATAAGGTAAGGTGAGATAAGATAACGCGTATGGAAATGTCTCGAGTGCTGTGATGTTGATTCTGGTCTTAACTCAACTTCATTTAAATCAAACATTGATTTACATATCAATGTAGATAAATATAGAGAAACATATATTAAATGAACATTACAAAAGGCAAGAAGAGCTTTCATTGCACTAGAAGATTTGTAAAGTTCAAAAGCAATTAAACCTAGTTTAAAACTGTTAACGTTTAACTCTATAAAGTTAAACCAGTACTACTGTATGTATCTGAATCATAGCGAATGACCACGACGATCATAAACCACAAATTCATTAATAAGTGACAGCACAGAATAGAAGGGCTAAAATGGTGTGAGAGAATCTCTAATTTCCATGATGAAACCTCACCTCAAGAGACAGAATCGTACACCTATTTAGGTAGTGATGTATGTAAAGAGGGTGGAACACATGATATCAGAATAAAAACACATCTCATCATCAAGTGCTTTGCCAGCAATCGTAGGCGTTCATGTTTCTCCATTTATCTCGGTCTCTGGTGTTCTGGATCAACTCTGCTGATGATATTCCTCCATGCCACCGCCTCAGTCCATCCAGCATAATTTCTCTTGGTCTGCCCCTACCTCTCTTACCCTGGATCTTTCCAGTCGTCACAATATTCTCCAATGCCTCTCTTCTCGTCACATGACCAATGAAAGCTGTTTGCCTCTTTCATATTGTTGTATATAATAGTATGTTTTTCATTAGCCTCTTTCGGGTTATCAGTGTTAGTTACTCTGGCAGTCCTAGGAATTTGCAACATTCTTCTCAGGAACCACACCTCTGTTGCTTCCAAATTCTTCCTAATTTGTTAATTTGCATTCCAAGATTCACTGCCATGCAGCAAATCAGGTTCTATATAGCACCTTGACACTCTCTTTCTTACATTCAATGATAGTGACTTATTGCATAAGATACTCTTCATTTTCTGTAATGCAGCTTTTACTTGCCCTATTCTGCTTTTATCTCTGTTGTGCATCTTCCGCCTGATGTTATAAATACTCCTATGTATTTATAATTATCCACTTGGTTGAGAATTTGACCTTCTATTTCTATGTCACATTTTGGTGTCACTTTGTTTCTTTAATATCACAATTGTTACTGGTTTATTGATATTTAAGGAGAGTCCTTTCATTGCAGTCTCTATTACTGCAATGTCCAACAGTTGTTGTAGATCTTATGCATTTTCTGTGTCATTTGCATAGCGTATATTGTTTATATTATAGCGTCCAAACATTATTTCTGGCTTCTCTTTGATCCCTCTCATTATTATTTCGCTATAGAGGGAGAAGAGATCCGGTGACAAGACAGGCACCTATCAAACTCCTAGGTTTATGTATTCATAATTGCCTTCTTTATTTCCCATTTTAATTGCTGCTACCTGATTCCATATTCGTTATTATTCTGAGATCTTTCCCATCAATGTTGATATCTTCCAACATTTTAATCAGTTCATAATGGTTTATTTTATTAAATGCCACGTATAATCTGCGATGTACTAATATGTATCTTGGTGTGCCTCTATTGATCTATTCCTTCTACAAATCCATACTATTCTTTACCAATTTCAATTTTCATTGTCTTTCTTGTTCTTATCATTATAATTCTGAATAGAAGCTTAGTGACATAGCTTATGAGGTTAATAGTACGAAAATCTTCAGTTGCTCCTGATATTGTTGGTATTGCTATAAATTAGTATAATGAGCCACATCACGAAGATTTTGCTAAGAGGTAGGAAGATAATACAACACGAACTATGAGTAGAACAATGTGAATTTGTAGAAAGCAACGGTACAGTAAATGCTGTGTATGCTGAGAACACTAATTGAACGCTCTATAGAAGTTAACAAAGACCTACATCTTTGTATTATTGACTACACAAGGGCTGACGATAAAGTGAGACAAGTCAACGTGATAAAGGTGCTTGCAGACCTACAAATTGATGGAAAAGACCGTAGACTTGTTGTCACACGTCGTTCTTGATGACAATATCACGAAGTTCTTACGATGATATGTTCATGATATTGTCGTGTGCTGGTCGTTGTCTAGGTAACGATACTCATGGTGTGTCAATGGAGATATTTAACTGTCTTGCAATATAACTCACCCCCGCAGTGCATATTCACCAGTCATTAAACAAGATTCAGTTGGCGCACATAATCCTTTATTACAGAAATAACACAGACTCACGGAACATATGTATATATCCAGAAACAATGTAATCCATAGACTATAAATATCCTCCTCACAATTTAACCAGCACACATCAATGCCTTCTCAAGCCTGCTTCATATCAAATCCACAAGACATTTAGTCCAGCTACTATCCACGGCTGGATCTCCTACAATACAACCCACACATTGGGTCGGAGCCACTGCTCAACTATGCAACCCACTCTGGGTTTTGGCCCTCACTCCCTATAGAACCCACTCTGGTTCAGGCCTGTCTTCACAACTAGCAGAACAACACAACACGGAGATCTCTACCTCCGCTTCTCCTTAGAATACCGACCAGTTCGGCATCTACACATTAACTGTCTTCAAGTCCCTTGACTTCACAAAACACTAAACTGTCCTTCCCCCATCCCCCTGGGGTCCACACTCACCCTTCCCATTATTTCTCAGGACTGGCTGTTTTCTCATAGCCAGGTCAGTGTCACAGTCTTGGATCTCTAGGGGATCTGAACTCGGGCTCAAACAGGCAACAACAACTCCGTTAGATACAATATAACAACATTTATTAATATGATATATACAGTGCGCTGGCGAAGTGGGTTTTGACAGCCCGCACTTGACAAGTTGCGTATCACAGAGGTTTAACATCACACATGATTATAACAAACAATTCTAAGCAACTATCTAGCATATGTCTACGACCCTAAATACACATGGGTCTGAACTATCAAGTCCCTCTAAGGTAAGCCCTGTTGCTTCCCCGATGTCCAGTCTGTCTCTGCCGTTTCACACGTGTCGCAATCCGACACGGGTGGTAACTCTGTCCGAGTTCCTCGTGGACCCCGCAATCGGCGGGCCACATCAGTGTCCACGGGACAGTGGACACACTGACCAGTCCTTCGAGAAGGCTCTGGATTCTTCAAGCCTTCGAGCGACTCACTTCTTTCCCTTGAGCGGGAGTTTTAGCCCTTTGCCACTATCTCTTACTTTATGTTGGTTACCGGCCTCATGTGAGGCTGTGACAGTCAGTCACTTTACTGTCTCCCACTTTCATCTCCATTCTTTCTCATGCCCGGTCACTCAACTCAATGTCAATGACCCAGGCTTATGTCACTTGTAAAACATATTAGAAACAACAAGCTGCCATAAGAATTGATAATGAAGTAGGTCATTATCAGCCTATTAAGAGAGGTGTGAGACAGGGATGTGTAATGTCTCCAGATCTTTATTCCCTGTACAGTGAAAATATTTTCAGAAATGTAGACGATATGAAATGAATCACCATTGGAGGACGAAACATCAGTACTTTAGATATGCGGATGATACAGTATTGATTACAGACAATGAGCAGGATCTGCAACCTTTAGTAGATGCGGTTGTTGCACACAGTGAACAACTTGGGTTAGAATAAAATTGTAAGAAGACACAGATTATGGTTGTCACAAGGAAGACAGAAATACCACAATGTAATATACAAGTAAATTGGAATATTCTTATACAAGTGTATCTGTACAATTATCTCGGAACAATCATAACATCTGCTGGGAGATGCCTTGTAGAGATTAGAATAAGAATCGCCATGGCGAAGGTAGCCTTTTGCAAGATGGAAACATATTCACCCATAAAAAGGTGTCATTTGCAACGAAACAAAAAGAGTGTTAAGGTGCTACTTAGAACCTCTGCTTTTTTATGGATGATATGAAGCGTGGACAATGAGCAAAAAAGGTTAAAAACCTCTAATGGTTGTGGGCAATGAGCAAACATGCCTAAAAACATCTGATGGCTGTGGACGCGTGGTTTCTGAGGAAAATGCAAAGAATATCATGGATAGAAAGAAAAATAAATGACCAAGTCCTGCAAGAAACAAATTAAAATCGTAAACTGATAAGACAAATTAGACGTAGACAGTCACAATTTTTCGGTCACGTTATGACAAGAAATGAATTGGTTAACTTGGTGACAAGTGGCAAGATCGAGGGGAAGAGAACAAGGGGAAGGCAGAGAAGTAAATACCTGGATGGCTTGGCCCCGTGGCATGGTCGATACTGAACACTGAGCTGATCCACGAGTCTAGTATTCAAGTGAGATGGCGAAACATGACCGCCCACGCTTATCGTCATGGCATATCATGATGATAAATACAGATTTCACCACATAATTTGAAAAAATCCACTGCTGTAAATACCATTCAACATTTTGGTTAAGATAAGCGTCGTTCATTTGAAACCCGTTCCAATGGCTGTATTACGAAAGCATGAAAGAAACTTTAACAGGTGGTAGAATTAAACAAAGCATTAATTTTGAATGAATTATTCCCAATGGAAAGGTCAGAAGAAGTCACCATAGGCATTCAGGCAAGTATCCCATTGCTTAGGTAGGCGGCGAAAGCCGTCAGCAAAAAAGGAATGTGGTTGCTAACTGAATCAAGTGTTTACCGCGTTCATTACGTTTGCATCTGTGTGAAATCGTTGCCCCTTGAGAGCTGTTTTATAGGTCCGAACAAATGGAAATCACATGGTGACAAATCAGGACTATAGGCTGGATGTTGCAGAATTTCCCACTTCTTCCAAGCTAATGCTTCCTGCACAATCTTTGCAACATACGGACGAGTATTATTGTGCAACAAAATCGCACAGCGAGAAAGCATGCCAGGTCGTTTATTCTTGGTGGCTTTTTGCAGCTTGTCTAGTGTTTGCAAGTAGTAGGTAGAGTTGATGTTGACACCAAAATCTTTAAAGTCGGCCAACAATAGCCCTTCATGGTCAATAATTGCACTCAGCATAACCATACCAGCGGAAACCTGTAACTTGAATTTTTTGGCTTTTGGTGATCCAGCATGCTTCCATTGCATGCTCTCTCTTTTGCTGCTCGGCTCAATGTGGTGACACCATGATTCATCGCCTGCCACTTTGCAGAAGAGAAATGCATCACCCTTTACTCTGTAACGCAGCAAGTAGTTCAAACACCATCCCATGCTTTTCTCTTTTTTGGTGGTCAGTCAACATCCGTTGTACCCACTGCGAACACACCTTCCAATATTGCAGTTTCTTACGAAAGACCTTTTGAATTGTCCTAATTGACACATCAAATTCTTGTCCTAGCGAACGTATGCATCGACAACGGTTCATTTATACTTCTGTATTAATTTTGGCGATGGTTTTTTCTGTTGCAACAATATGCGCTTGACCCAGCCGTCCACGGTCTGTCGCACACTGACGTCCTTTCTGAAACATTCGTGCCCAGTCTGTCACTGTTGTCTTCGACACACGTTAGTTACCGTACGCTGCCTGCATTCTTCGAAGAATGTCCACTGGTCGACGTCCTACAAATGAAAGAAACTGAATCACCGCTCGTTTAGCTTCTTTGGACGGATTTTGAATCAAACCGGCCATTTTCTCAACGGTCAGAAACAGAACCTATGCATCATGGGAGGATAAGCACGTGCTCTTTTATTCATTGGTCAGTACTTATAACATGACTATGACATGATCATGTTCAACCTACGCTATTACGCGCACTGCGGCACGAATGGATTTCAAATGAACGTTCCTTATATATAAACATATAACACAATGGCATACTAGTTCTTCTAAGGGCTTCCCAAGAAAACGCCAAACGAGGGAAAGGGGGAAGAGTGGGTGGGTGGTGAAACTAATAAAGACAGCAGAACAGGGAGAACAAGAACGTGTAAAACAAAAGAGGAGAAGCAGACACACACAAGCAGCAGAGAGGCCACTCATGAGATGTATATCCAGTAGCACCAGAGCAACTATAGAGAATGCCGTCGGCGAAGGAGGGAATTGAGGCTAATGGAACAGAGGAACCCTGCTAGGCACGCATCAGTGGAAGTCGTCTTACGCACAATGCACCAGGACGATTTAAACCGCACTATGAACAACCAAAATTATAACTAAGGCTGCTAAAGCTAGTCGAAAGAGGCGGAAAGTGTCTTTTTTCTACAAATCGGAATCGGAATGGAAATCGGCATTATTACGACCTGGAATCCAATGTGTGGTGGACAAAGACTTCGGTGTAAAGTGTCGCTGGTATCTGTTAACTATATAGAAAAACACAAAGTAATGCAGCTTTACAGAACAGAATTACGAAACACACAAGACCGTGAGGCGACTAGACTTTACTTGTGATCTTCACTGAACCGTCACCATCCCCTACGCAGGTCCCCCAAACCCACTGACTCCCAAGACAGTCTATATAATAGTATCAAGGTGAATATTCCATGTTAGTATCACAGTCTAGGTGTCATAGACCCACTGATACTTAAGCCTCTACAAAGTGGGCTAGGACAGAATACAGCTGCTCTTTCACTCAGTAAATGTACACTGAGTCAAACTCGCAATCCGTTCCAACTAGTGACGTTTAATAGGATTATAGCAAGCGTCACACAAAATGCCGTACCGAATCAATACCTTCTTGTCGGCACGGGTAGCATGTTATATTCAATCAATCAATCATGTGTCATGCCGGAAAGCGTGGTCGATCATGACTCGCCATTTCACTCGATCACCAGAGTCGTGGATCAGGTCAGTGTTCCTGTCTCGACCATGCCATGTGGCCAAGCCATCCAGGTATTTTCCTCTCGGTCTTCCCCTTGGTTGGTTCCCTTCGATCTTGCCAGTTGTCACTAAGTTCTCTAATCCATTTCTTCTCATAACATGTCCAAAAATCTTTGACTGCCTACGTCTAATTTCTCTAATCAATGTTCGATTTTCATTTGTCTCCTGTAGTACTTGGTCATTGATTTTTCTGTCTGTCCATGATATTCTTTGCTTTTTCCTCAGAAACCACATTTCTGCAGCCATAAGATGTTTTACAGGTTGACTGCTCATTGTCCAAGTTTCACGTCCATACAAAAGAACAGGCTCTATGTATCCCCTCAAGACCTTTTTTCTCGTTTCAGTTGACATCTTTTTCTTGGACAGAATGTTTTTCATCTTGCTAATGGCTACTTTCGCCATGGCGATTCTTGTTCTAATCTCTTCAAGGCATCTAATGTTATGACTGTTCCGAGATAATTGTACCGATTCACTTGTTGAAGAATATTTCCATTTACTTGTATATTACATTGTGGTATTTCGTTCTTTCTAGTGACGACAATAATCTGTGTCTTTTTACAATTTAATTCTAACGCCAGTTGCTCACTGTGTGCAACAACCGCATCTACTAATTGTTGCAAATCCTGCTCATTGTCTGCAATCAATACTGTATCATCTGCATATCCAATGTTATTGATGCTTCGTCCTCAATTGATGATTCCATTTATATCTTCTACATTTCTGAAAATATTTTCACTGTATAGGGAAAAAAGATCTGGAGACATTATACATCGCTGACTAACACCTCTCTTAGTAGGCTGATATTGTCCCACTTCATTATCAATCCTTATGGCAGCTTGTTGTTTCCAATATATGTTTTTTATAAGTCTAATGTCTTTCCCATCAATTTGTAGATCTGCAAGCATATCCACCATGTTGACATGTCTAACTCTATCGAAATTCTTTGTGTAGTTAATAAAGATGTATATCCTTGTTTACTTCTATAGAGCGTTAAATAACTGTTCGCAGCATATACACATCATTTACTGTACCCTTTCCTTCTACAAACCCACATTATTCTTCCCCTATTTCAGGTTGTATTTTCTTCCTCACTCTTTGCATGATAATTAGTAGCAAAATCTTTGTGATGTTACTCATTATACTAATTGTTCTATGTTGATCACATTCCATTTCTTTGGGATTGCAATAAATACAGAGTTACATAATTCAGAAGGTATGTCTCCAGTATCATATAATGTGTTCAGCAGTCTGGTAACTTGATCTATTCCATATTCTTCTACAGCTTAAATCATTTCTGTTGTGATGTTATCTGTACCGGGGGCCTTGCCATATGTTTAAGAACATTTTGCACCTCCAACTTCAAAATTGGCGGTCCTTCATTATTAAATCTAATATCATACTGTTCATCTCTGTTATCATAATAAAGGTTTTTCACATAATATGTCCATACATGTAGAATCCGATCTTTTTCTATTATTATTTTGCCATCTTTAGTTTGTAGACAGCCTGCTGATGTACTTGTTCTTTTATTAGTAAGTTCCTGAATTCTTTTGTGCACTAATTTGGTATTTTGACTGTTGTCTTGTTTTCCAATTTCTAAGCAGTTTTCCTCAAACCATGCTTCTTTTACCTCTTTACATAATATTCTGACTTGTCTGTGAATTTCTTCATATTTTGCAGAATTATTTCGTTGAGTCTTCTTGTTTCCATGAGGTGTACAATTTCGTCGGTCATCCATTTCTTACGACCCACCTTCTTTAATTTTGGAATAGTTGTTTCTGCAGCCAAACTGATTGAATTCCTAAACATTTCCCATTTATCATCCACATCCTGGAATAGGATCTCTAGATAGACAATATATCAAATATGTTATGTACTTCTATGTTGAATTTGTTTTGTATTTCCTTGTCATTGCTCAATGTACATAAATCATATTTAGTGTTTCCTGTTATATACTGGACTTTCTTTAACTTTATCCTCAATGTTCCTGTAAGTAATCTGAGGTCGCTATAACAATCAGCACTGGGAACTGTTGTTGCTATTGTTAACGCGTTTCTAAATCTTCTGCTAATCAGAATGTAGTCAAACTTGTTTCTAATCCTGCTTTCAGGACTCCACCATGTCCATAATCTTCTAGGGTGTTGCTTAAACCAGGTGTTTCCTACAATCATTTCCTGTTCTTTTGCCCACTCTACGAGTCTGTATCATCTTTCATTTCTCTCTGCTAAACGATAGTTTCCTTCTGTGTATCTATCACCTTGATTTAATACTTTTGCATTGAAGTCCCCTATTATGATATTTATTTCTGAATGTTTACATTTCTTTAAAGCAGACTCTATGTCATTATAAAATTCCTCTACATTATCTTCACTGGATTCTCATGTTGGGGCATATACTTGAATAACATTTATGCTAAAAGGTCTGCCACTTAATTTAACTAGTACAACTCTGTCTGGCGCGGCCCAATATCCTTGAACAGATTTTGACGTTTTCCAGTCGAAGATAGTTGCCACCCCCCTTTGTCGATTTTCTCCTCCAGAATAAATAATCTTAAAATCTTCATCTATCTTGATGCCTGCTCCTGTCCATGTCGTTTCGCACATCCCTAAAATATTAATTTTCTCGCTTTCCATTTCTTGTTTGATGTTATCTAATTTTTCATCGTCGTTTAACGTCCTAGCATTCCATGTTGCCAATTTTAATGTCTTTGTCCTTGTCTTCCGATGATTAGTTTTTAGGCGAATCATAATGAACTAGGCACTTTTAAAGAGGTAGTTTGTCGTTTCTTTCCTCTATGGTAGTGGCCATACTGGCCATGTGAAAGCAGCCATTGTCTCGTGAAAGAGATCCTCTGCCTGCCGTCGCGAAACTTGAGACCGTAACCAACAAATATCTGTCGGCTGCCCTCAAAGTTTCATCCACCATCTGCTTTCCGTGGCTTCTTTTGAACACTTCCAATAAACGATTACCAAATAACACCACATAATCCACAGGAAAACACTAAACAGCGCCTCGCGAAGAATAAAAGCGTCACGTCGTCGCCACTTTACAGGATATTATGTTACAATACAAATATACACCGTAGCAGTTATATACAAATACTTGCGCTTAGGCCAAATTTCACCATAGCACTCAATTGCCATACACTGGCTTACTCAAATCGAGCACACTATGTCGCTCACAGACGTATTCGCTGTTGTACTATCAATTACACAAATACAGTAGGATTATTCTTTTCCCCACGTAAACTATCAACAGTCTTCCTATCATACACGTATGTCGCCGTCGCTAGTCTCACACCATCTGGTTACTTTTGGTCCGGCCTGTCCCATCACGGGTTCTCACGTTCCGTGATTCATGCCTGATCTGCGTTGGTCCGTCTGTTTCGGGTCAATACTGAGTTGTAGGTTCACCTGTCCTTAACCCTTTCGTGTTTGTCAATAGTCGTAACCTGTCCAAGCACTTCTCCCCAGCTGTCTCACCCTGCAGTCCCTGTTGACTACTATCTTCTCTTTACACTGTCCTGTGTCACATAATAGTGTCATTCATTCACATTCACAGTCCCAAATACATTTCTCAAACACTTTATAATTGTTAACGGAGTCCCTACTGATAGCATAGTTATTTTTAGACAGAATGTTCGAGAAAAGGGGCAGGGTACACCAAAGGCGAAATCTATTTGATTGGTTAATGCTAGACTAGGCTAGGCTAGGAATGTTATCTTTCTGGGTCAGGCAGGACCTATAGCTTAAGAGTTGTAGTTTTGAATCCATCCAGACCGGTCTTGTTTACAAGATGTGGTGTTATTTTCCGCCCTAAGTAATTTCCTCTGTCTCAGGTATGCCTTAAATCATTTTAAAATGTTGTGGCTATGCCTAGTGAAGTAGAAGAATAACAGGGTATTGGTATGAGAAATGTAAACATTAAATGAATGCTTCATTGAGAGGTTTTTGCTGAATGTGATTACTGTCAGGCTGGCGTATGCAAATTACGGATACTTCCTGACTGTGCCTATCATTCATATGCTATGGAAATTATGCGGTATGCCTGATGTCTGTATATCACTCTCAGAGCCTATCTGCATTATTATGCTTCATCGAACTTCCCTGTGAATGCATATCATCGCACACTCTGGATTGACTGTAGTAATCCTATTGACAGCCTACGTCTTATCACCTCTGTGGTCAGAATTGTGTGATGTAACATGTAATCTTTTCCCTGTAAATGCTGAGACTGTTTGAAGGAGTGAGATGTGTGTTTTATGAGTACCATCTCCAATGAACTGAAAGACGCCTTATTATATTCATATGTTTGCAGGACGCGCTTTTCCGCCACTATTCTTGTGAGTAGATGGTGGCTATTATTCGTTCATGAGAATTGCCAAAGGCCCTCTTAGGGATTTGCTTTGAATGCCTTTTTTCTCTGAATGAGGCACTTGTTCTTTTGCAACATTGATTGGTTTTCGAACTGCGTTCAGTAAAGGACGAAATAAGCTTGAACCGTGGCTATGTTTGTTGAATATAGATCTGGTGGCTCAGTACATGTTTCATGGAGAATAACATGTTTTTCATGTGTGTATTGTTTCACATGTGAATATTGATTATGATCATTGTCTCACCTGCTGTGGAAAATATACTAATGGTACCCAGTAGGGATGGAGCGAATGATGTGTTGGTGATGTAAGATAGCACTTGTGAATTGAGTCTAGTCTGAGAGAGGGGAGGATTAGCAGTGCAGTGTGAGTGTGGATGAGATGAGACAGCCATGTAACCTAATACCACCAGTGGGATTATTCAATGCAGATTTGCCATCTGTCACATTATATTACATATTGTCTATTGCAGTTGCTGTCTCCCATCTGTCTCATATCTGCCTCAGGATGTTAATTCAGCAGGAGTGTCTCATGAAATCTACCTCATGACACTGTCTCAGGGTATCTGTCTCATCATGCAGTCTGAGGTGGCCTGTCTCATGAAGAGTGACTTAAGATGTATGTCTCATACCGAACAAATCTCTTGTGGTCTGTGTCTGGTGAGAATTCTATCTATACAGGTACCTTGTCATGCTGTTGATTGTGTAATGATGTCCCCAACTCTACAAGAACTCTACAGAGTCTATCACCAATATGGGGTGAATATTGAAACTATATCACCCACTGCCATCTAAGCGGAATACACTCCATAACCAATATGATGGATTTTATGCTTGAACAGCACCCTCTATTCTCTTCTCCCCATCTTCCTGAATATTCCTCTATGTTTGTTGTTTATGACAATTGATTTCCATACAAATGTATACAAAGTCTTTTTGTTTGTTTACATCAACAAAAGAAGGGAATGGAGGGAGAGGCCCTTTTTATTTAGGACACCCAACCGGGAGTCCCTGACTCAAACCTTGACTCCTTAGAGAACTCCAGGGACCTACACAGAATATATGGGCTGATTGACCAGCCTAAATCTTCAATATATGGCATACAGAGTCAACAAGTGCAGGAAAGTGATGCGGTATTCTTCACAGAACCTCCTGACTTCAGTTTTTCTCAAACAGGCCCATGGAAGTTTACCACTGTGTCCCCATGGAACTCTCATCTTGTTCTGGAATCCATAGTACTGGTGTTTCTCAGAACTACTTGTCTACCTCAGCCCAAGTTATAACTGTGGGTTATTCAGGAGCATTGGGATTATCAAGGACCATAACTAGTTTTACTTGCGTATTGCCCAGTACTTGTGACTTTCTTTTCCTCAGAGAACAAATGAAGAATTATACTTCTATTAGATCAGTTAGTAGTGAAGGAGAAGGTTTTGGAGAGGTGTGAGAACTGTGAGTTGGAGGAGAGATGTTGTTCTTTTTTTTGGGGGGGTTGGGAATCTGTGGGTTGTTTGGGGAGGAATCTGGGTGTTGTCACTTGAGTATATACATGCATATATGCTATATGTAAAATTGAGGTGTATGATATACCATGTGTAACCTGGGTCTTCACTGGACCCCACTAGTCCCAAATAAAGGAAAGGGAGGTTAAAAGCTGTTGTTGAGACTATTCCATTGTGTGTGTTCTGTCTATTTGTTGTGGGAACATATCAGTGTGAATGTATGGTCCAGCTTTTGTTGTGTGAACATATTGTGAATGTCTTGTTCAACCTATGTGGAGTGCAGCTCTTTTGTGAATGTTTTGTGCAACTCTGTGAAGTATCTTCCATTGTTGATGTTTAGTCATCTATTGTTGAGTCCAATAATCCAGTAGTCCAATTGTCAAATGGTCAAGTGTCACTTGTGATACAGAATTAATGTTAGATCCACATGAGGTTGGCAGAAAGCATACAGTTAACACTATTGGGGAGGGAACCTGTTCCTCCGTTGCTGTGGCAAATTGCCAGGATCTATATCTATATATATCTATCTGTCTTATAGAGGAACCTTTCATTCTATAAATTCTGTGGATCAACTCAACTTTGTCTGAGATTGGCACAGTGGGGGTTTAGAGCCAAAATTATATTGTTCCTCTTAAGGGCAGCGCGGGAATGATTTCATCTTATTAGTGATACCCTAGACAACGTGCTATATCAATCCCTTATCGATCTCCGATGGATATATTTATGCAGACCTCACTCCGAGGGGGCCTTGTATATTTTCACTAAAATCCTCACATCCTGTCAGGACTGTCTTATTATGGTTTGGGTCTCTGACACTTGGATTCTGAGATAAGAGGCAAAAACAATGTTATTTTTTTTTTCAAATATTCACTAACTCTTTATAGTTCTCGTTCTTAAAATCTGTTTATTCTCCTCATCCCATTCTTGTGCCTTATTGTAGTCACGGGTGGGCCTTCACCGCGATTATATGTTGTTTTGTGTATGTATTTGTTTACTGATGAAGGCTGGTAAACGCAATGTCCTGTATGTTTAGTAATTCTGTTCCGTAAAGATGCATTACTTTGTACTATTTTATATTGTTTTCATTTCCACAGATTTACCACAGATCCGCTAATGTTATGCTTGCGTCTGGATGTGTTTTCCCACCCGTTGAGCCTCTCTGTCATGTTAAATGTGTTTATTCCGACTCCCATTACAACCCGGCAGCGGTAAACGTTTTCTGTCGACACCGTTTTGGGCGGTACCCACCCAAGTGCCACCTACGATTGTAGTTTCCGGTTTGTCACGTGACTACAGTGTGTTGACCAATCATTGCATTACGTTTCCTGCAGTCATTCATTCATTCAGTAGCATGTCCTTTGCAGAACCTCGCTCCCATAACAACCTTCCGGAAAACCTCTCGATCATAAGCAAGATGTCCCGCATCTGATACACCCATCTGAAGATCATTCGCCACATCCTGCACCCATCTTCTCTTTGGCCTTCCCCTTCCTCTCTTCCAGGCATATACCCTTCCTTTACTTTTTCTCCAAACTTTCGTGACCTTTCAAGTGACCGAAATATTTCAATTTTCTGTGTTTTATCGTCTTTAATAGCCAACCTTCTTCAATATTCAACTCTTGAAGTATGGATGCATTTGTTGTTTTCTTTACCCAAGACATTCTTAGAACTCGCCTATAACATTTATATTCAAAGGCGTTTATGCGCTGTTCAGCTTGTTTAGTAAGTGTCCATGTCTCACAGGCGTATGTTGCCATGGGAAAGATGCATGCTCTTAAAAATCTAATTTTTGTAGTTCTGTCTGTCCCACTTCTTAATTTATTCAGCTGTTTTAGTCTTTGAAGAGCAATTGATAGTCGCCGTTTAATTTCTTTCATTGTGTCGCCGTTGTTGGTAATCAATGAACCAAGATATTCCCGCAGTCACACTTCCGAATTCCCACACATGATGTAGAACTAGAGTTGTTGAAACCGTTAAAACAGCCTGGTACATACCAATACGCGTATTGACTGGCATTAGCAATAGCAATAGCGGAAAGGCTTAGACATTAAAGAACATACTAAAAACTTTAGTTGCATGTACTTTAAAGGACGATAGGTAGATAGATAGATAGATAGATAGATAGATAGATAGATAGATAGATAGATAGGCAGTCACGCAGACAGGCAGGCATGCAGGCAGTCAGTCAGGCAGACAGACAGAGATAATGAAGAGGTTGAGGGAAAAACAGGGGGGGATGGAGGATTGCATATACCAATACATAAAGACCTGACACACAAATAGTCGATGATGTTATGTGCATTGCATAGTCACTATTCTTTGCTGAAGTAGCTGTACTTGTGTGTGTGTGTGTGTGGGGGGGGGGGGGGTGGAGTAGGGGGCGCATGGTTAACATTAACTGGATGATCATTCCATGTTTGTGGCAATGAGCCAGGGAGTCCCTACCCTCACTGCACACTGTAATATCACAACAGTACACAGGTAAATTGACGAGGCTGACACAGATGTGTATGTTCGGCTTCTGGCTTTGTTACCGCTATTTATAGCGACCTGGTTACAAAACAACAACACTGACGTTGAGGAATGTATCAAGAAGAATACTCCGAACATTGTTTTCGATTTCCGTTGAGTTGAGTTGAGCTAAGAACCGACATAATTGCAATCAGAACATTCCCATACGCTCTTCGTCCCCTCGTTCAACAGCCAGCGAAGACTCATACTACTAATCGTTCCAACTGCCATCTGATTGAAAGTTCTCCTGGTTTTCTCTCTCAGTCTTGAGATTATACCATTCGTGAAGCCCGTTCAATCTCAGAGAGAAGTTATATTAGGGTCCATCAATGGCTCGGATTAATAATCTTGCTACTGAGTCAACCACAAATAGTGAAGGTGATTATTGGCCAAGGAGGGTAATTGTTTTTGTTAAATTTACTCACAGATTTATTGAAATTTATTTCATTTCCCGAGTTGAGTTGAGTTGAGTTAAGAACCCACATCACCGCACTCAGAACGTTCCCATACGTTCTCCGTCCCTTCGTTCAACAGCCAGCGAAGAGTCATACTACTAATTGTTCCCACCGCTATCTGATTAAAAGTTATCCTGGTCTTCCCTCTCAGTTTTGAGATTCTTCCAGAACCCCTGCCGATCCCCCGTAATCTCATTCTTTCCACATATGGGTTCTCAATCTGTTTCTCCGCTTTCTCCACCTTGTCCTATAAGCGCACGACCCCCCCCCCCTTGTCCATAGGCAAACTACCACCAAGAGGTGCATTCCCAGCTAGCCTATCAGCCTGTTCATTCCCCCGTACCCCCGCATGTCCAGGGCAAAATATCCATACAATTCTCTCAATCTTTGACCTCTGAAGCCACGAGAGCCATTTCATATGAAACATTCCTTTCTCCACCTTACTTAGCATACTCTTTGAATCCGTAATGAATACAACGTGTGTTACAGTAGTCTCCTCTAGCCACCGGAATGCCACTGTTACCGCCTCCACCTCCATTCTTATGCTGGAGGTCGTAATCTCATATGCCAGACTCTCCTTTTTCAAGTATCGCCCATTAGCTTTTGCAATAAAGCCCCAGCCACTACTTCTGTTTCTCACCACTGACCCATCGGTGCAGATGACTGTGTCACCTTGATGTGTGTTACTCTGGATCAGCAGTTGCACTTCAAACTCAGTGCGGCCCGCTGCCCATTCTCTGCACTCACGACCCAGTGTTATTATTACATTGTGCCAGGCCGTCATGTCTTACGGAACTTCAACCCACTCTCTTTCACGATTGATGGTCTACCTGACTTATAGAAAGTTCTGCCTGTGCCATCCAGGACCTGCCTCGTCTTATTCTATGACCCTTGACCATATCCATTGCTGCATGCAGCGGGTGATCCCTGTCTGCGACAACTCTCAGGTACCATTTAGCCTGAAGGACCCTATGCCTATCCGTCATTGTTGGTAGCGCCAGGATATGCCTCATGCATATAATTGGTGTGTCCTTTGTGCACCCCAGGATTAACCGCATGGCAGCATTCTGAATGCGCTCCAACCTTTCAAGCTGGCTCTTTGATACTGTCAGCAGCCCCAAACCATACTCAATGACAGAAATTATTGACTGCGGAAAGAGCCTGTACAGCATCCTCTGATCTACCCCGGTTGCTGCCACAGCCCTCAGTGCATTAAGTCCCCTACCAGCCTTCACCACCAAAGCCTCCACATGATCCTTAACAGACAAACATATGTCAAAGGTGATAACCAAGTACTTCAATTTACTCTCTCGGCTAAGAGGACATCCATTCAGCATAATACATGGGACATCTGCCTTGACAATCCAGGTATCCAGGGAGTACCACACAACCGATGCCTTGTCTGGGTTTATAATGGCCCCTGCATCCCTGCACCACTCCGCCACCCTGTTTACTGCCACCTGTAAGTCTTTCGCCAAACTGGCACTGTATCTGCCCTGTCTGTACACCAGCACATCATCTGCAAATGTCAAGATTTTACAATCACCTGGTGTCTCAATAGCTGCGATTTTGCTGGTGTAGACATTAAAGAGCACCGGGGACAAGGCAGATCCCTGCGGCAACCCAGGTGTAATAGTACATGGGTCAGACGTCCAGGTACCCATGCGCAGTGCAACCTTACGCTCATACAGGAATGCCGCAACCCATCTAACAAGGCAAGGGCAGACTTCCATGTCCAACAGTGTGTTTATCAACCGATCATACCTGACCCTGTTATAAGCATCCTCGAGGTCGAGAGCTTCCGCCACTGTCTCCTGTTTATCCTGGAAGCCGTCGTAGACATCAAATGCAAAAGTTGCAGTATTGGCCCAGGTGTCCTTCCCAGGCCGGTAATTCCCGAGTCCTCTGCGAAGCAGAATACGGCTTTCCAAATGTCGCTGGAGCCTGCGTGCTACTATCTTTTCGAGGACTTTGCCATACGTGTTTTGCAGGGTTATGATTCGGTATCCATTAAGTCATGTCCCTGAGACTTTCGAATAGCACTTCTGACTTATTCTGAGGATGTTGTTGAGTAAACACAAGCACCATCGGCCACAGTTTCTGAACACCTGCTGCATTTCCAGATGCCTTCCTTTACATGGATTCATTTCCACAATGCGGGCATGTGTAAGTGCTGTGCTGGGTCACGTCCATCTTCTTGGGGGTCTTTCTTTGAAAAGCACCATATCTGGTACCATACTTCCCAACAATCCGGTTTTCTTGGTTCGCTTGGCCATTGTAACTGCATAAAGGGTAATGGTTATTATTTGTTTTTATTAGTTCATACATAATTTATTTGTACGTCATTGAGATTTTGTTTCGGTTTCATGAAATATAAGTATTCACAATTATTTATAGCAAAGCATTCACATCTTGTTCCACGCGTGTATATGATGTCTCCAATAGGGTCACTTTCGTGCAGCACAGCAAGCCAATCAGTCTCGGCAGCTGTAGCCCTAACACTAACTTACTCAGTCACAATGATCCTCTGCTATTTTTAGTTAAATAGGAGCATGTCTCAATTATACAAAACAAAATAAATCAGGGAAGGGTGATATTGATGTCTTAGCAAATGCAATTATATAAACTTGGTAAATGAAGCTTCGCAAATCAGCACGCTGTAGACAGAAGATGAGGCCGATCTTGACAAGAATGGAGCAGTACTCACCTGATCACATGAAACCTTCTCTCCTTTCAGACCATCAACGAAGAAGTAGACAACAGGAACATCGTTCACATCTCTCTCTGGTGTCTCCCATTTAAATGCAATAACAAAGACAAAAGTAATTCAGTTTTAAAAGTATCTGTAACTTACCAGGAAATACAATAGATAAGGTGATTAATATTCTACAAAATTGTACCAACTATAGCTTCATTCATTCATTCATTCATTCATTCATTCATTCATTCATTCATTCATTCATTCATTCATTCATTCATTCATTCATGCATGCATTCATTCATTCATTTATTCATTCATTAGATCAGTGAATCTGCTGTCAGGTCTTAGTCAGAAGTGACTGAGCTACCGTATAACAGTAGACGGTACTACCTGCTTTCTATTAGCGCCGAACGCTGGGCGGCGCTTACCAAACCCGACACCTCACATTGTGCCAACGGCTTCGGGCGGATGAGCGCATTTGGGAGGGTTCTGTTAGCGCCGAACGTTGGGCGGCGCTTACCAAACCCGACACCCTACATTGCGCCAACGGCTTCGGGCGGAAGAGCGCAATTGGGAGGGTACGCGCCTTACCCTGGTTCGAGGAAATGCAATTTAAAAACAAAATGTCATGGCAGGGCAGACCAGGCCCTAAGCCTTGGTTGGCGGCTGGTCTAGGATCGAAGCTCCGACAGGCGGACAGTTAGAGCATTGCTTTGCTGATCCGACAGCTTCTGCAGGTTGTCTTGTTCCAGATGTTTTAGTGTTACCTTTCCTCTGGAGTGTACTAGGCAGGCCGAGAGAGGGATCATGCTACATGGGCAACACATGATCTCTATATTTTAGCCCAGACTTTGTGCTATGGAGAGGCAATACCACAGTGCTGACTGTGATACAGATCATTCTTTGGTTGTTGCAAGGGTTAGACAGAGAACAAAGAGAATCTACACAGCTAAACACAAATCCAGTCCCATGATTAATATTATTAACAACAACAACTTGAAGACGCTTTCACTGATACACCAGAAAATTGTACAGTAAATGAAAAGTTGGGTCAATTTAAGGAAATTCTTTATAAAACTGTCGTAGGGGTTTACGGCACTGTGGGTCATAAGAGGCAGGACTGGTTTGCGGCAAACAACCAGAATCTGCAGCCTTTGATTGATAAGAAGAAGATAGCTCTCTTTCGAAACAAAGAAAGACCAACGCGTAACACTCTGAGTGAGCTAAGGCAAGCTAGGAAGGATGTGCAAAAGGCTGCCAGGCAGTGTGCAAATGACTATTGGATCAAGTTATGCGAGTCCATTCAAATCGCAAGTGATAAGGGAAACATAAGAAGCATGTATGAAGGAACAAAGAAAGCCTGTGGTCCAGTGATCAAAAGAAGTGCACCATTGAAAACCTTGACTGGAGGAATCATCACTGATAAGAAACAGCAGATGGACAGATGGGTACAGAACTATTTATAGATTTACTCAAGTGAGACCAAACTAGCGGATGATGCCCTCAACTCCATAGAGGCTCTACCAACTCTTGACCACCTGGACACACTTCCCACCATAACAGAAGTTAAGTGTGCTATAAATGAACTTGCATCTGGCAAGGCTGCAGGTATGGATGGGATTCCAATAGAGGTTATCAGGAGTGGGCAAGACACACTCACTCTACAGATCCACCAGCTAATAGAGCTATGCTGGCGAGAAGGACAAGTCCCACAGGATTTCAAGGATTCAAGCATCATACTACTGTACAAGAACAAGGGCGATCTGAGCGACTGCAACAACTATAGGGGTATCTCACTTCTGTGTATTGTTGGAAAAGTATTTGCCAGAATTGTTCTGCGCAGACTTCAAGTCCTAGGAGATCAAGTTTACCCCGAATCACAGTGTGGCTTTCGACAGAACCGGTCTACCATTGATATGATATTCTTATTGCGACCAATGCAAGAAAAATGCCGTGAACAGAATCAATCACTGTTTATTGCCTTCATCAACATCACAAAGGCATTTGATTTGGTCAGTCGTGAGGTTCTGTTCAAGGCACTAAAGAAGATTGGCTGCCCACCAAGTCTTCTGACCATTGTGGAATCATTCCACACAGGCATGAAGGGTATAATCAAGTTTGATGGTGCAACTTCTGAAGAGTTTGAAATCAAGAGTGGAGTTAAGCAAGGTTGTGTACTAGCTCCCACCCTCTTTGGAATATACTTTTCACTTCTACTGAAATATGCCTTTCGTGATCAGGATGGTGGTATATACATTCACTCACGCTCAGATGGCGGCCTCTACAATGCTCAGAGATTGAAGGCCAAGACCAAAATTAGGAGGGTATTGATCAGAGAGTTGCTTTTTGCAGATGATGCTGCATTTACTACCCACTCTGAGGAAGAATTGCAATGTCTACTATCTGCATTCTCCAATGCTTGTTCTGAATTTGGTTTAACAATTAGCAAAAAGAAAACACAGATTATGTCACAAGGTGCACATGGGGTACCATCAATCTTTATTTACGACACCGAACTAGAGATGGTAGACCATTTTACATATCTAGGATCAGATGTAAATAGCAAATTATCCCTAAATCAGGAAATCAACATCAGGATTGGTAAGGCAGCAACAACAATGAACAGGTTAAGAAAAAGAGTCTGGGAGAACAGGAAGCTTACTGCCAAAACAAAAGTCCTTGTCTATCAAGCCTGTGTCCTTAGTACTCTTCTTTATGGCAGTGAAACCTGGACAACTTACTCACACCAAGAGAAACGTTTAAACAGCTTTCATATGCGGTGTCTGCGAAGAATTCTTGGTATTAAGTGGCAAGACAAAATCACAAATACTGAAGTATTGGAAAGATCAGATTGTGTGACGGTTTATTCCATGCTCAGTCTTCGTAGACTTAGATGGATGGGACATCTTAGGAGGATGGATGATGGTAGAATACCAAAGGACATCTTTTTTGGTGAATTACAGATGGGTAAGAGATCTCAGGGTCGGCCTCTACTACGATACAAAGATGTGTGTAAGCGGGACATGATTGATACAGGCATTGATAATGCACATTGGGAGCAAGTTGCCGCTGAACGTGTTGCATGGAGGACAAACATCAGAAATGGAATAAAGACAAAGGAGAAAATTATTGCAGATAAGTCACACACCGAGCGTGTGAGAAGTAAGATGGTGCATGATTGTGGAAATGACATGTTCACATGCACCCACTGTGAACGGACATTTACAATACTAATTGGCCTTATTAGTCACATTCGCTACCGCCATAGGTAAAAGTTGTTATGCCTTTTTAAAGCACAAACTATCGTCTGTCAAGACGGGAAGGTGACAATATATAGTTAGTTAGTTAGTTAGTTAGTTAGTTAGTTAGTTAGTTAGTTGGTTAATTGGTTAGTTGGTTAGTTAGTTAGTTAGTTGGTTAGTTAGTTAGTTAGTTAGTTGGTTAGTTAGTTAGCTAGTTAGTTGGTTAGTTAGTTGGTTAGTTAGTTAGTTAGTTAGTTAGTTAGTTAGTTAGTTAGTTAGTTAGTTAGTTATTTATTTTATTATTCTTAGTGCATTCAGTATATCGGCCTGGTCCAAGGCTCGTCCGAAACCCACAGTGCCTTACCCGCAAGCCTGTCAGCGTGCTCATTTCTTTGGACACCCACCTGCCCTGGCACGAAAATGAAACTAATCTTTGCCAGCTGTGACCGCTCCACTGTCTTCGGGATCATCTGATCGCTATCTTCCTGAACATACTCGTTCACTAAGGAAACATGCCCGGGTGATGGGATGTGTCTCCAGCTATGTAATTGCTTTACTTACTGCCATGACTTCCATAGTTAGACTACTTGTTGTCAAGGCAAATGCACCAGAATCTTCCTTCATAATTCTCCCTCCAGCTTGAGCCGTAAAGGCCAATGAACTTCTCACGCGTCGAACGACAGACCCACCTGTGTAAATGACAGCATCATCCTCTAAAACATTTTCGAAGATCAAAGCCTATACTTCCTCATCCACAGCAGCAGAATTTTCTTGTCTGCATTTTCTGCATAGTTGGACGCAACTTGAAAACATGACGTACATAACTCTTCTGGCACTTATACCCATTCCTCGCTAGGTTCTAAATCGTCAAGTGAACACACCTGTTGAAGAATGTCTTCCGTGTGACCCATCCCCAACTTTAAATATTTTTAACTTGCTGCTCTTTGCCTTCTTAATTTCACTATGTAGTAGATATTGTGTGTTTGCGTTGACTCTGGGGTATACCTCTGCTTGGCAGATGTGTATTTTGTTCCCTCATGGTTGGAAAATGAAGAAAGTAGCACATCGCCCTATATGCTGTATTTCTTGCACACCCAAGTTTAATATGCATAGCTTTGTTCTGTATCCTATAAATCCTTTCCATCTGCTTATGGCTGAGAGTCAGGATCGCCATCGCATACTCCAAAACAGAAAGGATCAGACTTTCGTATAGAAGACACAGATGACGCTGTTTACAGCTTGGCGCCGCCATCACCCGCATCGCAGCCAAACCCCGCTTGGCCAGTAATATAAACTGGTCAATGTGTTCATTATAAGCAAGGCTTCGATCAAATCGTATCCCCAGGTATTTCATTGCCTGTGTTCTTTCTACAGTCTCTTAGCACAGATGTACATTTGGTGTTGGAGTGTTGACAAAATGGTTGTTCAAAGGGAACCATGTCACTGCTGCCTTCGTTGAGTTGACCATTGCACCAGCTTCAACACATCATGTGCTTATACGATTGAGTTCTGGTTTTAGTTCCACAGCAACCTGATCTCTATCCTTGCCCTGACAATATACTAACATATCGTCGGCGTGCGACAATGTCCTCCCCAGTCTTGTTATCTGCTCACTGGTGATTCTCACAGTGTAGGCGTTGAACAGCACCAGCGATAAATTGCCAAAATACAGGTCACATGCGCACTTTTTATACCTAGTGGACGAAATGTAGATTGAAGAGACACCCTTCTGATCAATTGTCGTTTGAGATCCTAGGCCCATAAACACTATAGTTTCATCAATAATCATGTTGCAAACCTGGTATTTAGAAAAGTCGATGATATCAACGAAGCACTTGAATACAAGTGCACGTTTAATAACATCAGTATCTTCCAGCTTGAACAGTGTTGTTGATCTTCTTAAAGACATTTTATATCGCACAAGGAAGGTTTTCAGCCAGTGTTGTGATGGTTTGAATTCTTCTGGGATATTTTGAAATATGGTGCCATGGCAATAGCACATGCTTGAATATCAGCCCTGCACACAACCAAAGTCTTTGCTCTCTTTTTTTCTATAAATTACTTTTTATTAAACTTCCTACTTCATTCTCGTGATGATCTCCTCCCGAGTTAACGAATATGTAATCTTCTCTCCTTATATAACTAGCTCTATCAGATACACCTAAAATATCTAAATTCATGTTGTTTGCTTCTGAAAACAGGTTGTCAAACGTCCCTGCTTGATACAGGATGCGTGAGTTCCATGTACTAATTTTCAGACTTCTCCTTCTACTTTTCAGGTAGGTATTGTCATAATGCACTCTTTCAAATGAAATGAGCTACAGGCGACAGTAGACAAAGTGATTAACTGGTGCACTGAAATTAGTGCTGTCATTCACCATGAAAAGGCGGCTGTTTTGTGGTGCTCTCTGAACAACAGGATTGTGAGAGCTGATGTCCCAAGCCTCACGATAGATGGTAGAAGCGTCAACAGAGAGAATAAACTGAAGTATCTGAGAATCACATTTGACAGGAGTCTGTCCTTCAAGGACCATGTGGTGACTGTTGTGACAAGATCTCAAAAGGGACTCAATGCACTTAAAACTATGGCTGCAATGGACACATAGCAAAGAATGCTTTTCATACTATACCAGCACTTGATCCTCTCAGTGATTGATTATGGACTAGGACTGCTCACTGTCTCAAAGAGTCAGCTGGTGAAATTTGAGCGCATACAGAACGAAGCTATGCGGCTAATTCTGGGATGCACCAGAGACACCCCAGTAGTGTGTATGCGTTACATCCTTGGTCTGCCGACTGTTGTTGGTAGACTCAAGGTGATGCAGGCGAAGGCATACCTCAGAGCAGCTGTAGACACAGATCACCCGTTGCATGAGGCACTGGACGCCGTTAACGGTCAGCGACTGATAAGAGGGAAATCATGGATGGCTCAGGCGGAGGAAACGATCAGACAGGTGTGCCCCTTGGAGAACATTAGGCGTGGAGAGGAGTGGGTCAGAGTGCCAGCGGAGCAGTCAGACCTGTGCAGAGTTATAACCACACTGAGCTGGGAGTGCAGGGAGTGGCCAGCAGGGGCCACGGAAGTGGAAATCCAGCAACTAATTCAGGATAATGCTCGCTCGGGTGATGTGAATATCTACACAGATGGGTCGGTGTTTAGAGCTAGGAGAAGTGCCTGGGGGTTCATAGCAAAAGCGAATGGTCGACGTTTGGTGCAGGAGAGCCTGGCATATGATACCACAACAGCTAGCTTAAGAATGGAGGTGGAGGCGGTCAGTGCAGCTTTCTGCTGGATGGAGAATACGATACACATACACCGTGATTGTAACTGACTCAGAAAGCATACTGAGGAATGTGAGGACAGGCAAGCTTCGGGCAGAGTGGCTTGCTTCGCTTCGGAGGTCACGCGTGGCAAGCATTGCCTGGACCTTTACTCCGGGGCATGCCGGTGTCCTGGGGAATGAACGGGCGGACAGATTGGCTGGCTCTGCAAAATTCGGTAAAGTATTGATGTATGACAAGGCAGACGTGGTTTCAGCCTAGTGGGAGCACGTTTACACCTCGAAGGAGCAAATGGATCACCATGGTCTAGCAAGAATCAGAAAGCGAGGAGTGACGAGGGGATCTGGCCGACGCTCGTCGCTCAGAGGAAAGGCAAGACGGACATATAATCAGATTGCTACTGGTACTATTGGTGTTGGAACTCTTCGCTGGCTGCTGAGGATGGGGACTGAGCACTTATGGGAATGCCCCGAATGCTATGATGTCGGTTCTTAAATCAATCAATCAATCAATCAACCCTTTCAAATGAATTTGAGATGCATTCGTCATTATGCACTTCCTTATTCACTATAGGAGTTGTGACTTCCCTGTGAATATTTACAACAGACTCATCTCCATTTGGCCAAGAATTACCCCTATCGCTGTTTTCATGTTGTTGTGATCCCATTTCTATCTTCGGGATATTATATGGTGAGGTCCGAATCTCTTCCACGATGGCCAGCCATGTTCACTATTGTGTCCTGAACACGCCTGAAGTGTGCCATACACTTTGCTGTTTCGTTTTCGAAGCCGTTGATTTATTTAGATTCATCCGCCTTGTTCACCATCTCAGTCTTTTGTGTCCTAGGAATGGACATTCCGTTAGTAGGATAATACTCCTACTTCACTCATGTAGTTTAGCCAGTCAGCAAAGACTGTTTCCCGTGGGTGGCCACCGCCGTACACAAGTGGTATTCGTGAAGCCACACATGAGCTAGATAAAGAGATGGGAACCAAACAGAATCCCCTAGGATATGGCTGCTACTCACCGTGAGGTATTGTCCCTCTCTCTTTACCCTACACTACTTATCTACTCTAAAGTAATTTACGGACCTCGTGGTTTGCTATATTATTAGTTACTTTATCAGGGATTAATGTCTTGAAACATTAATTAGTTGCCATTTTGAACCTCTTAATCAGGTCTAAGCATTCAAGATTATAGCAGCAATATGACCTTTATGTTCCACTCATTCATCTCCAATATAAGATCGTATAGTTTCCTAGGCACTTTAGATTGTAATGTTTTTTGAAAGTTTTTTTTTGAACTGTGTGGTTCTATTCATATTAATGAGTAACCATTTTGAGTATTAATGTGATTAAATGATACAATATTTCAAGAATTATTATTTATTAAATTAAATCTCATTGTCATGAACACAAAGATATATGGTTACTAAGGTCTTTGGTCACAAATAAAAAAAAACAAGAAGGTAAAACTAGCGTATGTGTTAAAACACAGTGACTTAAGTGTTTAGGCCACACTTTATCAAAATGCTCAAACAGTATTATCCTCTTTGTTCATATTAAATAATATAACTGACACACAAACATTAATATCTCGGATTAGAATTGACCAAAAGACTTGAATACGTTACCGCTGCATTTTTGTTTCAAAAGGTATCCGACTATGCAGGTTGCATAATTAAAAGGAAATTTAGCAAATGTTACTAAAGTGGCTAGAAAGAAGCAGTCATCTTTGTTTTGCCGCAGTATTATGAGAAGACAAAAACTATATAAATTGTGGCAACCGGGAAGATTTGTGGAAAGAGAGATATAGTAAGACAGCAAGAGAAAGTTCTTGACAATTTTGCGCAATGGCACGGAAAGGAGTCAAGACACGAACTGATCCATGCCGTTGGAGATTTCAATTTGTGGAGGTGCATGATCTCCTACACCAGCCGGAAATTAACTTTATGATGGTTATGCTATTCAATCAGAGGCAAGCAAGCGTACGCTTTTGCCCCCCCCCCCCCCCCTTTTCGCATAAACAGCAGCATAGAAATGAAAATACTAAACTAACGACATTGCTTCGAATGTAAACACTATCTTGTAATATGAAACGATTTTATTCACGGTGTCATGTAGTTCTGTTTAACTCTGTGTACTGATACTGTGTGACAATTATGTCTGTCTATCCGCTCACCCACCCATCCGCACGCCCACCCAACCCTTCCCCCCCCCCCTCCCCGCCCGTCAGTCCGTCCGTCGATATGGAAGATGGGGTATATCGTAGTTATGACGTAAAAGTTGTTAATACGGTAGCAGACATGTTGTATTATATATCAAATTAAAGTGAGTTGCATAGGGAAAACTACTCTTTTTTATATTTTGACTATAGTTTGAGTTATAAGCCCATGGCAGTTACAGGAATATCGAATTAGACGACTCATCATCCCATGGAGCTTCATCAGTTAAGTAACTATCTTCTTGCCGGTCTCCCTGGCTTAATGATTAGCGTCTTACTCCGTAATCCCGTATACTCTTGTGAGTGACGTAATGTGCGCGAGAATTGGTAGCGGTTCTCGCCGCGTCGGTATCTTACTAGGTTTGTGAGCCAGTCGCTCAGAAAGCAATGACAAACTACTTAGCGTAATCTTGCCTATTACATCAACACCAGCCGAAAAATGCTGGTGTTGACTGCAACGTCCTGTATGGGATATGAAAAAAAATACATATATCTTCTCATAATTTCCTATCCTCCATTATGCTCACTCTATCACCGAGCTCACAAATTCCTAAGTTCACATTTTCATGGCATCACGCCACAAGTGTATTTGAGAAGTCTTTTCTGAACGATTCTATAGCCCCCATCACGCAACATTGATGTGCTCCTGTGTATGTGTGCGCTGTAGACTACCTGCCAGCCGGTCTCTCTGGCTGAGAGGTTAACAACACTTTCTCCGTAATCCCGTTTATCACGCAGAGTCTCGTAGCGGGAGAGAACTGGGAGCGGTTAGACCCCCGCTGGTGACTTGCAGGATACTGAGCCGGACGCTCAGAAAGCAATGGAAAACTACTGAGCGTAATCTTGCCAAGAAAACAACAGACAGCTGAAAGATGCTGCTGTTGACAGCGATGTCCTGTAAAAGATATGCAAAAAAAAAAAAAAGACTACCTGCCTGGCTTTCGACCAAAGGTCTGTGTGACCTCAAGGGAAATGTCACGATTGTTGTTGCAGTCGTTTCTGTCGCCTTTGTTTTTATTAATGGTAAAATTTTTTACATCCCTCATATGTTGTGGTACTGATTTTACATTTGCAGCATTGCTGAAGTATTGCATACAGTTCTGGGATGACCGTGTCTTTGCCACATTTTAAAATTTCAGGTGGAATACTACCTTCATCTGGTGCCTTGTCGGATTTGAGAGTGTCTAGACAAGTTCGTTATCCAGGGTATGCATGGTGGACTGTTGTTCAATAGCTTCCAGAGCTTATTCTCATATAGTGTTCTCCACTGAGTATAGTTCTGAGTGGTGTTCTAACAAGCGATCCATTTGTTTCACTCAATCTTTTATGTTTACCCTCTATGTTGATCGCAAGGTGTTCACTCGAGTATATTTTTGATGGACCGACAGCTTGATGCCCCCCTACAATCCTCTTATATTTCCAGTGTCTGAACACGTTTGAATTTATTCAGAAAGCTGTAGCCAGTATCTGTTCGCAAATTTTCTTTGCTGTGTTGTACTATAATTCTGGCCGTCCGCAGTACCTGCAATGGTTTCTCTGATGGTGATGTTTAATACACTGAGAATGCATGTCTCTTTATCTCCAGGACTGGGAGAATCTCTGCAGTGTGTGCTTTAAACCAGTCGGCTGACTTTATTTGCTTCTTGCTAAATGTTTATAGTGTAGTGTTGTAGATAGTGTCGCGCAAATGACTCCATCTCTCAGTGGCAATTCCATTTGTGAGGGCATGCAGAATCTCCGCCAGAGCCTGGGTGAAATTGTTGACTTTCTCTTTGTTTTGGGTGCCGCTGGTGTCTTCCTTCTGTTATGTTTCTGTAGGTTATTTTTATCTTTATCTTCACATTCTTGGAAACGAGTGAATGGTCGGTATCGCAGTGAGCACTATGATAGCTGCCAGTCAGCCGTACGTTGCGGAGATTGCTGCGTTTGGTGAACACCAGGTCGAGTTGGTGCCAATTCTTTAATCTGGGGTGCTTTCATGACACCGTCTGTTGTAGTTTTGTGTCAAAGAAGGTGTTGATTACGCACAGGTTATGACGGCTACGGAATTTCAAGAGACGTTATCCATTGTCGTTGATC
Source organism: Cepaea nemoralis (assembly GCA_014155875.1). Classification (NCBI taxonomy): domain Eukaryota; kingdom Metazoa; phylum Mollusca; class Gastropoda; order Stylommatophora; family Helicidae; genus Cepaea; species Cepaea nemoralis. The sequence continues at coordinate 215,330 of JACEFZ010000852.1, forward strand.
TTTCCAAAGCCTAGCTGTCCTAGATGTGAATGCCAAGATATGTGGTCGGAGCCAACCCTGTTGTTGAAATCTTCCAGGATAAAAAGATATTGCTTCTCTGGTGTTTCAATGACAACATTGCTAAGGTCGTCATAAAACTTATCTTTAGATTCGAATGCTGCCGTTAATGTTTTCCGGCTTAAACACTGATAATACTAACTGGACCTGATTCTGTCTGGAGTTGGAGCTTCAGTATTCTTTCAGTGAAATCGCTTGGTGGTATTATGGACGGTAGCAGCTTGTTTCTGATAGCGAAATCAACTCCATGCTCCCTGGTATCTCCTCACGGCGTGCCATACCAGTAGAAAGTGAAGTACTTGTGAAACACTTCTATTGACTTCACACTAATAGATAGTATTTAGTTGTCTATACTTTATAATAACTTGTATTGTGTTGTTAATGTTAGTGAGGGCGTCTTCACTGCTCTTCCTTACTGATCTGTATACGTATTTTTAAATTTTGACAGAGATATTACTGTTTCTCCGTCAGCAGACGACTGAGTGCAAAAGAATATCAACATTGCAAGTAGGAACTTGGAATGTAAGAACTATGAGTGGGGATGGGAAATTTGATAACATTAAGAATGAAATGAGAAGATTAAATATTAACCTGTTAGTTGTATGTGATACCAGATGGACAGGGAATGGGCATTATGACATCTGAGGAATATAGAATAATCTATTCTGGTGGAGAGAAACAACAGCGAGGAGTAGCAATTATAATGGATACAGAGAGAGCAAAATCGATCAAAGGATATTGGACTGTATCAGACAGAGTGTTACTGGTGAAGTTGAGTGGAAGACCTTTTGATGTCAACGTCATACAAGTTTATGCACCAACAGCAGACAGTAGTGATGACAGCATCGATGAATTTTATAGTGATTTAGAGAAAGCCTTCAAGAAATGCAAGAATTCTGAAGTAACTATCATAATGGGTGACTTGAATGCCAAAGTTGGAAATCAACAGGACGGATGCATAGTAGGCAAGTATGGACTAGGGGAACAGAATGAAAGAGGTTGCAGACTAGTACAGTGGGCAAAAGAGCAAGATTTGATTATTGGAAACACCTGGTTTCAACAGCACCCAAGGAGATTATGGACATGGAGGAGTCCTGATCATAAGATTAGAAATCAGATTGATTACATCCTCATCAACAGAAGATTTCGAAATGCCTTAAAAGTCGCAAAAACTATACCAAGCGCAGACTGCTACAGCGACCATAGATTAATCTTAAGCAATTTACATATAAAATTAAAGAAAGTCAAATATTCACCAAGAAACACAAAATTTGATCTACAAGCACTGAAGAGTGAGGAAATAAAAGATAAATTCAACGTAGAGGTAAAAAACAGATTCGATGTATTGTCCGATATGGAAATATATTATTTCAAGACGTCAGTGACCAATGGGAAATGTTAAAGAAATCAGTCAACCAAGCTGCAGAAACAACTATCCCAAAAGTAAAGATAATAGGACGCAAGAAATGGATGACGGAAGACATCTTAAAACTCATGGAAGTAAGAAGAAATGACATTAATAACAAGGAAAATATGAAGAGATTCATAGGAAAATTAGGAAGCTATGCAAAGAGGCAAAAGAAACATGGCTTGAGGAAACTTGCAAAGAAACTGAACACCAACACAATACTAGGAATACCAAATTAATGCACACAAGAATTAATGACATCACTAACAAAAGAACACACACATCAACGGGTTGCCTAAAAACCAAAGATGGCAAAATCATAATAGAAAAAGATCAGATTTTACATGCGTGGTCAGATTATGTGAAAGACCTTTATGATGATACAAGAGAAGAACAATATGATCATCGGAATAATAATGAAGGACCATCAATTTTGAAGATAGAAGTTCAGAATGCTCTTAACCATATGAAAACTGGCAAGACCCCGGGTACAGATAACATCACAATAGAAATGATCAATGCCTTAGAAGAATATGGAATAGACCAAGTCACCAGACTGCTGAACGCAATATACGATACTGGAGATATACCTCCTGAATTATGTAATTCTATATTTATTGCAATCCCGAAGAAATCAGGAGCCATGGAATGCGATCAACATAGAACAATTAGTATAATGAGCCACATCACAAAGATTCTGCTGAGAATTATCATGCAAAGAGTTAGGAAGAAAATACAACCCGAAATAGGAGAAGAACAATGTGGGTTTGTAGAAGGCAAGGGCACAGTAAATGCTGTGTATATACTGAGAACAGTAATTGAGCGTTCTATAGAAGTAAACAAAGATCTATATCTTTGCTTTATTGACTACACAAAGGCTTTCGATAAAGTGAGACATGTCGACATGATAAGGATGCTTGAAGATCTACAAATTGATGGAAAAGACCTTAGACTTGTAAAAAACATATATTGGAAACAACAATCTGCCATCAGAATTGATAACGATGTAGGTCAATATCAGCCTATTAAAAGAGGTGTGAGACAGGGATGTGTAATGTCTCCAGAACTTTTTTCCCTGTACAGTGAAAATATATTTAGAAATATAGAAGATATGGAAGGAATCAACATTGGGGGACGATACATCAATAACATTAGATATGCAGATGATACAGTCTTGATTGCAGACAATGAACAGGACCTGCAAAATTTAGTAGATGCGGTTGTTGCACACAGTGAACAACTAGGGTTAGAACTGAATATTAAGAAGACACAGATTATGGTCGTCACTAGGAAGAAGGAAATACCACAATGTGATATACGAGTAGATGGACATATTCTTAAACAAGTGAATCGATACTGTTATCTCGGCACAGTCATAACATCTGATGGGAGATGCCTTGAAGAGATTAGAACAAGAATTGCCATTGCGAAGGTAGCCTTTTGCAAGATGGAAAACATGCTGACCAACAAAAAGATATCAATTGAAACGAGAAAAAGAGTGTTGAGATACTACATAAAACCTATACTTTTGTATGGATGTGAAGCAAATCAAATCAAATCAAATCAACTTTATTAGGGTCACAAATTGGGCGCGCAGGCCCGTCTTACATTCGGCCCTTTCAATCACTCGTCTTTCGTTCATCAAGAGAATTATACATTTACACAGGAAGAAAAATAAACATTGTGAAATGAATGTTGTAAACATAAACAAGGCTAGTTACCATGTTATGAAGCCCATCTCCCACCTATCCATACATCACCCCACCCACACAACCCCACCTACCCACACACACGCGCACCAAGGGACACATAAACACCCCCACCTACCCACACACACGCACACCAAGGGACACATACATACCCCACCAACCGACCCATCCCCCTTCCGCACATCCCCCACCCACACACACTGCCCTCACCTGATCCCCCAACCAAAACACACTCGCCACCCACAAACATTCCCCCACCAACCCACACATCCCACGCCCATCCACATCTTAACCCACACATCCTCTCCCCACCCACACCTCAAACCACCCATCCCTTAGCCACATCTCCATCGACAACATATTCCCCACCCATGCACACAATCCCCCACCAACCCACACATCGCACATTCACTCACACATCCCCAAACCATACACACACATCCCCCCCAACTGACATGTCCCTACCCCCCCCCCCACCCACACACACCTCCCTAACCACCCATACATCCCCAATCCACACACACACCCCACCACCCACACATACAACTTCCACCCACCCACACATGCCTTAACCTAAACCCCCACCACGCAATCCCCCACCCGCACATCACATACACCCCCTACCACGCACTATTCCCAACCCACGCACCACACACACACATATCCCTCACCAACACATCCCCACTTACACACCACACACATATCCCCCACCCAGATACCACACAATATTCCCACCCACACCCACACAGATACCCTTACCCATCCACCCCACATACCCCCACTCACACACCACAAAAATCCCCCACCCACACACACATACCTCACTCACACAATATCCCCAACCAACACACCACACACCTCTCCCCACCCACACACGCATTCCCTACCCGTCCACCAAACACACTCACTCACGCATACATCCTCCACTACGCACTCACACACCCCCACCCACCCACCCCCAACCAAACATCTCTCGATCACAATACCCCTACCCACACACATCCTCCACCCACTCACACATCCCACCCCGACACATACAACTCCCTTACCCACCTACACATCCCTAAGCCACTCACACACCCCCACCCACACATTCCCCATCCACACACACACATCTCCCACCCACACACCCCCGCATACTTCCCCCAACCACCACAATCCCCTACTCACCCACACATATACCCCACCCATACGCACATTCCCCGCACCCATCACACACATCCCCCACACCACACACTATCCTCCACCCATACCACCACAAACATACCCTCCACCCACACATCATTCACACATCCCCCACCAACACACCGCACACATATCTCAAACCCACACACCATACACTTCTCCCCACCCGCCCTTGCATCCCCAATCCACCCAACACAATCCCCTATCCACACAACCCCGCCTCCCACACATACTTCCTCAAACCATCCACACATCTCCACCCACATAAACACACATCCCCCGCATCCGTCCCATACACATATCCTCCACCCATACACACATCCCCCACACCCATTCCAACACCCCTACTTTCACCCCCACACATCCATCCACACATCCCACCAACACCCACAAATACCACTACCCACCAAAACCCACACACCCCAACCCATCCAAACGCATACCCCCACCCACACACCCCCACCCACACTTATCCCCACACTCACACACATCCTCCACATACAGTCACACTTCCTCACATCTAGACACATACAAAATGTCTCACGTTAGTATTGAAACTAGTATGAAAAAACTCCCACACTTTACTCACACACATACACTGACACTTGTCATGAGCAGTCTCATAAAAATGTTAAACATGGAGAAAAATGTGTACATAAAATGTATGTGACGTAAAAATAGTGATGCTCTCTCTCTCTCTCTCTCTCTCTCTCTCTCTCTCTCTCTCTCTCTCTCTCTCTCTCTCTCTCACACACACACACACACACATTCACTCTCCCGCTCATTCTTTCACTCTCACGCTCACTCGTTCTGTCTCTCATTCACACTCACTGACTCTCTCACTCAAACTACAGTAATGAACATGAGTTTATATTATGCATGATAAAATCAAATGGTATTTAACTGATAATATGACAGATGAGAATACACAAACATATGGATTCGCGTGTTACATAACATGCGTGTTACATGACATGCATCTGCTCAGCTCTCTCTCTCTCTCTCTCTCTCTCTCTCTCTCTCTCTCTCTCTCTCTGTATTCTTTCATATACACACACTCACACGCATGCGCGCGCTCACACACACACACTAACACATCAACTCTCCCACTGTCTCACTCTCTAACACACAATCCTACACACACACACACACACTCACTCTCTCAATCACACTCTCTCACACATACACGTACACATGAACGCATGCACGCACGCACACACTCCCTCACTCACTCTCACACATACACGTACGAATGCATGCACTGACACATTCCCCAACCATTTCTCGCTCAATCACTCTCTCCACACACACGCATGCACACACGCATTCACTCTCTCCCTCTCTCTGACACCCACTCTCTCTCTCTCTCTCTCTCTCTCTCTCTCTCTCTCTCTCTCTCTCTCTCTCTCTCTCTCTCGCTCCCACACGCACACACATATATAGTGAACAATTATAATGAACAATTATACTGAACAATTATACCAGTAAATGAATTATGGTGGCATATAGTCGGTATGGATTAAGTATTGAAAGAGTTTTCGGTTAAATGTGTAGGGACTCATTGGAGTTTTCAGATCTGGAGGCAGATGATTCCATAAGTGAGCACCAGAATAGGCAAAACATGTTTTGTATAGGTCCAATCTAGGCTTTGAGACATGTAACAAATTTAGGCGCTTGCTGTTCATTGCATTAGATTGAATCAGCGGCAGAAGATACTCTGGGGTATTTTGAGATATAATTTTATTCACTAATTTGGCTTTGTTGAAAAGGAAGCGCTTTTGTAGTGGTAGAAGTCTTAGATGACTGTACAAATTATTACTTTCAACGTGCTTTATGCCAGAAACCAGACGAATAGCGCGGTTTTGTAGAGAACATAGTCGTTTTAAATTAGATTTAGGGCAACCATCCCAAACTGTGGAACAGTAATCGAGATGTGATTGGATATAGCATGTATAGAATATTTTTCGTGTGCTTTCGTCCAGGAAGTGCTGAATTTTAGCAAGTTGGTAAACTTTTTGTGCTATTTTCTTGGTAAGAGCGTGAACATGAGAGCTCCAGTTCAAATGGCTGTCTATTAAAAGCCCTAGTGTTTTATGTTCAGTCACATTAACTATAGGTAACGTGCCCATGCGGAGTTCGAGCGGTGATCCAGTTATGGCTAGTGTCTGTAGTTTTTGTCTGGTCGTTATTAGCATGGATTTGGTTTTGCCGATGTTAATTTGCATGCGGTTTTCATTGCTCCATCTAGTAAGATTATCAAGTTCCTTTTGTAAAGAATTCTCTAATTCACTACGGTTTTCTTGACTAGTATATATAGTACAGTCGTCTGCAAATAGATCACAAGTTGTATTGATATATAAAGGAAGATCATTAATATAAACTGCAAAAAGCAGCGGACCTAGTATTGAGCCCTGAGGCACACCAATATTAAGCTGTGTGGGTCTTGATAGACAGTTGTTGAAGGACACGACTTGTTGCCTGTCGGATAGAAATGACGTAATTATGTTCACCATGTTGGTGCTTGTCTTCATTTGCTTTAGTTTTCTAATTAAAATATCGTGATCTACCATATCAAAAGCTTTTTTAAAGTCTACAAACACCGCTCCACAAATTCTACCGTTGTTGATGTTTAAGTGCCAGTTATCGGTCATTTTTGTTAGAGCACTATGGCAAGAATATTTAGGTCGAAACCCAGATTGACTGTTAATTATTAGATCGTTGTTAATTAAATGGTGTAACGTTATTTTATGAATGTGTTTTTCTAGTGGTTTTGATAGCGACGATAATAAGGAAATAGGTCTATAATTACCCAAAACGCTATTATCGATTGAGCCATTTTTAATTAGCGGAAACACTTTAGCAATTTTAAAAGCAGATGGAAAGTAGTTTTTGGCCAGGCACTGGTTATATATGAACTGTTAAGGACTCACTAATGACTGGTGCAGCACAACGAAGAATTCTATTACTGATACCATCTAGGCCGTGTGAGTTTGTTGATTTGAGGTTCAAGAGATATTTATAAACGTCTGCAACAGACATTAAAGGAATCTCATCGGGAATATTTCTGGTGCACTTCTCCTCACAGAATGATGCCAGTGAACTTAAATTACACGATGAGTCTGGTATTGAAGACTTTAGATTCTCTATTTCTGATTGAAAGAACCAACTGAATTCATCGCATGTTATAGAATTTGGTATTGCTGATTCTGTAGGGCGTTTCTTATTGGTTAGCAAGTTAATAGCCTTCCATATATTTGTACTGTTTGAATTATCTACAATCAAATTTTTAAAATGATCTTTTTTTATCCTACGAATTTCATATTTAACTTTATTCCTTAGTCTGCGGTAATTGATGAAGTCTTTATTTTTGTGTGCTGTATCTCGCTCTCTCATGATTTCCAGCACTTCTCTAGTGACCCATGGGGATTTATGTTGATTTTTGACTCGAACTTCTTTGATTGGCACGTGTTTATCGAACACATTGTAGACTGTCTTCGTCCAGAAAGCTAATGCATCGTCCGGGTCAGGAAGTTGGTAAACGTGATCAAGGGCTGCTTTTCTTAAGTCTTGCAAAAATAAATCTTGGTTGAATGCTTTAAAATTCCTAAATTTGATACTTACATGTTTATGTTTAAGAGGTTTGAACCCAATTCTTGACCATGTACAACATACCGGGTAGTGGTCACTAACTGTACAAACAGGAACAGAACATTCAATAATATTATCTGGACAAGTAACATATATATGATCAATTATAGTTGAGGATGTGTCAGTAACCCTTGTGGGACGGTTTATTAGTTGTTTGAAATTGTAAGAAAGAATGATATCGTCCCATGTCTGGTTGGATTTAGTAATATCTATGTTAAAGTCACCTAATATCATGACTTCTCTACCTTCTGTAAACACTCTATCCATCATTGTAGTGAAACAGTCATACCAATTGTACCCAGCACACGGATTCCTATATAGGTATCCAATGAGAAACGGCTGTTGGCTGGCTGGCTTCACCTCTAACCAAACACATTCTATCTCTACTGACTCGAGATCACTTCTACGGGAACAGTTGAGAGAATTGGAAATGTATACAGCAATACCTGTCTCTAATTTTTGATTTGCGTCTCTTCGAATTACTTTAAACCCCTTAAGAGTGATTTCAGAGTCGGATATTTTGTCGTTGAGACGACTTTCTGTGATTCCAAACACATGGAATTGTTTGCACAGTATTACCGAAAGCTCAGGTAATTTATTGAGCAAATGATAGATGTTGAGATGGCCTATACGTAGGCCATCTTTGTGAAGCCACTGATCGTGATTTGCGAACATTGCACGATGAAAGGATGATGTCGCTTGCGGTAGAAATTTTCAGAGTTTTTGAAACTTTATTTAGTAGTAGTTAAGACTATTAGATGGGGTAGGAAAATGTCTGTGCTGGAGTGACATCATGAAAGCTTGATGCAGGGCTGCAGGATTGTATTGCATTAGCTGTTGAAGTTGGCGGTTCCACTGATAGGAGTGTAGATTACCATCCAACGAGGGACCACTGCTGTGAGAGTTACTGGAAGTGCCTACATTAGAAGCATACATCGGGGGCACAGCAACATTGTTTAACGGTGTCCCCTTTGACACAATAGGGGGAGGCTGCTTTATGGGCAAGGGAGGAAACAAACCATCATAGTTAGCAACACTGGGATTGGAGCATGGGTTGCTATCCACGGCATTGTATTCCTGGGGTATAGGCAATGGTGGTGCAGGAAGAGAAGGAGCATTTTCTGAACACTTAGATGTGGCTGTCGCCGGGGGTGAAGTTCGGGTTACTCCTGTAACTGGTGCTGGTTGTTGTGCACGTTCGGGATATTTTATGTTCTTCGCTAGTATACTACTTCCTAGCTTGGAACAATGTATTTGATCCCTGTATAGTTTTTTCTTAGGAGCCCCGGACGACGAAGTAAAGTACGGGGTGTTATTAATGAAACTAATGGCATTGTCTTTACAAAATTTAAACAAAGTTAGATTGGCAGCATCGGCAGTCCGACGCTGGAATCCATAACATGGTGGAATGATGGATGAAATGAACATAGATGAGTTAGGAAATTTATTACGTAACAGTACCTCCAGCGTAGATAGTTGTGAGGTGCTTATGATGTTATTATCCATTATGTCATTGACACCAATATGGACTGTCGCTTTTTTAATTCTCTCATTCACTTGGAATTTTCGCAGTGTAGCGGTAAGCCTATCAATGTCAGCGCCTGGTAGAGGGAAAGATTGAAGTTGACTCGCTGTCAGAAGATGACATGCGATCACTATAGATTCCCTTTAGCAGGGAGTCTCCAATGATAACATGAGTTGCACTGTCATCTATTGTTAAGGTCACGCTGCTGGCGTGTCCGCTTGGGCTGTTGTTGCCACTGACCACTGTGGTCTTTCTTGTGTTCTTGATTATTATAGCTTGCTTGCGTTGGTTGTTGATGCCCAGTAGTGGTAACAATTGAACTTTGTGATTCCTGGTCTGCTGCTGGAGAGTCTACACTTAAGGCCTGGAACCTGTTGCTGATATGCACATCAATGGGGTAGATGGATGGTGTGCGTTCTACAGGTTTAGAAGTAGTTTTGTTGATTGTAGAAACTGTCTGTATGTCATTATGCGACGAACATTCACTGGTAGCACACGCATCTATAACACCAAGGGTAGTTTCTGTCTGTGCACTTTTATTAGATGACTGTGCACTTCTTAGTTCTAAAGCATGTATGGATGCTTTGAAAGTTTCCTTCTCTTGTCTAAGGAGGCGGATTTCTTCTCGAAGAAGAAGGTTTTCGTTTTTAAGCACAGCAATAATATTAGTGGTGTTGCTGGTAATAAAATCTGTTAACCTCATCTCCAAAGCCTGAATAAGTTCACGACAATCAATATCATTGTGGCTCTGTGGTTCGGCCGAAGAAAGAGTGCTTGAATGTGATGTGCTGGTTTGATTAGATTGAGCTGGTGAATTCTGTTGTATGTCCAGCTGGAATTCAGTGTCTGATTGTTCACTAGACAACACGATTGAGGTTGGCGATGTAGATGATCGATTCATTCGCTGAGCTGGCGTGCTCGTCAAAATTTGTCCCGTCTTGTTCTTGTTTACATTGTGCCGCTTGGACACAGTTGATGATCGCAAGTTAGGAGGACATTTTGGCAACATAGGCAGCTCGATAAGGCAAGGAATAAAATAATATTGCAGGCTTTTCTGTAGGTCGTGCGTGACGTTTACTTGCTAGCCATGCATGGTTAATTCTCACGTTGTCGTAAATCGATAATTGGTAAAATTGAAAAATGGGTGATCTTACCGTCACGATTCACAAAGAAATCCTCATTTAACTAAATACACATTCACATAAACTTGACATTTTGTGTTGTATGTAAATCCAGCTTTAAACGAATACAATGATAGAGTAAATATACGCGCAGGCCTTTCTGTAGAAGGTGCGTGGTGTTTATCACTTGTTAGTCACGCATGGCAAATTCTCGCGTTGTCGTGAATCGATAATTGGTAACATTCATAGATTGGTGATCTTACGGCCACATAAAATAAAGAAACTCTCATTTCATTAAATAAACAGTCACATAGACTTGAACTGTTGAGTAGTATGTAAATCCAGTTTAGAACGAACACAATGATATACACAGCATCGTGATTGAATTGAGTAAACTTATTAAAATAATCAAAAATCGGGAGAATATGTGAAAACACGTCCTCTCGAAGCCGGAAACCGGAAATCTCTCCGGACAATAAGTAGTCAAGCTGAAAAACAGCTAATGGCTGTGGAAATGTGGTTTCTGAGGAAAATGCAAAGAATACCATGGACAGACAGAAAAACCAATGAACAAGTCCTTCAAGAAACAAGTGAAGATCGTAAACTGATTAGAGTCATTAGACGCAGACAGTCAAAATTTTTTGGGCATGTTATGAGAAGAAATGATTTGGGGAACTTGGTGACAACGGGCAAGATCGAAGGGAAGAGACCAAGGGGAAGACCTAGAAGCAAATACCTGGATGGCTTGGCCACGTGGCATGGTCGAGACAGGAACACAGAGCTGATCCACATCTCTGGTGATCGAGTGAGATGGCAGAACATGACCGCCTACGCTTACTGGCATGGCACATGATGGATGGATGGTTCTTTAGAATGGGTATTGTAATAAGGGACGTAATTTGCATTCATTTTGAGTTTTTAAAATTTATGATTACGCATTGTTAAAATGTCTAATAAGTATGAACACTGGCTCAGTAAATATGGGCTCAGAGTGGGGCATTTAAATATCTGCCATCTATTAGGGAAGCTGCCCGGACTATCACTTACACTTAATCAAAATTGTCACATGTTCGAAGCTAGTGAAAGTCGATTAAATTGTAACATCTGAGATGATGACATCGCTATCGGGAGTTTTAAAGTTATTACAAGAGATCCTTATCGGAAATAGGAGACGGGTATTGCAATTTGTAATTCTAATTCGCTTAGCTTCCACCGCAGGCTAGATTTTTAAACCTGTGAGAGTGCATGGCTTGAGTTTGAACTTCAAAAATCGCATACCCCTTGTAGTTGACTATCTTTATCGAAACCTTAGTGTAGGAATCATCTTGTATGAAAAATTCACCACTGTGGTGGATGTAGTATTATTAATGCGAGATAAATCATACTGTTAGAAGACTTCAACATAGACACTAACAAATCAAACAAAACATGGGAAAACATAATAGAGTCATACAACTTCCAACAGTTAGTCAAACAAGTCACTAGAATAACAACACTTATAGATCACATTTAAACTACATGTGCTTACAACATCACAGAATGTACTGTACCTCTTAATTTAGTGACAACTGGAAAGATCGAAGGGAAGAGACCAAGGGGAAGACCTAGAAGCAAATACCTGGATGGCTTGGCCACGTGGCATGGTCGAGACAGGAACACAGAGCTGATCCACAACTCTGGTGATCGAGTGAGATGGCAGAACATGACCGCCTACGCTTACTGGCATGGCACATGATGGATGGATGGTTCTTTAGAATGGGTATTGTAATAAGGGACGTAATTTGCATTCATTTTGAGTTTTTAAAATTTATGATTACGCATTGTTAAAATGTCTAATAAGTATGAACACTGGCTCAGTAAATATGGGCTCATAGTGGGGCATTTAAGTATCTGCCATCTATTAGGGAAGCTGCCCGGACTATCACTTACACTTAATCAAAATTGTCACATGTTCGAAGCTAGTGAAAGTCGATTAAATTGTAACATCTGAGATGATGACATCGCTATCGGGAGTTTTAAAGTTATTACAAGAGATCCTTATCGGAAATAGGAGACGGGTATTGCAATTTGTAATTCTAATTCGCTTAGCTTCCACCGCAGGCTAGATTTTTAAACCTGTGAGAGTGCATGGCTTGAGTTTGAACTTCAAAAATCGCATACCCCTTGTAGTTGACTATCTTTATCGAAACCTTAGTGTAGGAAACATCTTGTATGAAAAATTCACCACTGTGATGGATGTAGTATTATTAATGCGAGATAAATCATACTGTTAGAAGACTTCAACATAGACACTAACAAATCAAACAAAACATGGGAAAACATAATAGAGTCATACAACTTCCAACAGTTAGTCAAACAAGTCACTAGAATAACAACACTTATAGATCACATTTAAACTACATGTGCTGACAACATCACAGAATGTACTGTACCTCTTAATGCAATGAGTGATCACTACCCAGTATGTTGCACGTGGTCAAAACAGGATCCAAAACTCTGAAACACAAATACGTGAGTATAAAATAGAGGAATTATAAAAAATGTAATCAAGATTTCTATTATAAGGCTTGCTCAGCTCATCTCTGAACGATGTTTACAAGCTTCCTGACCGAGATGATGCTCTGGACCACTGGCCGAAGATCTTTCTAAGTGTATTTGATAAGCATGTTCCATTTAAGGAAGTTGGAGTTAAACATTACACTAAGTTTCAGAGGATCATCAAAGAATAATTGAAATTATGAAAGACCGGGGCAGGGCACATAAAAATAGAGATCAAACCACATACCGTAGTCTGAGAAACAAAGTTCAATATGTTATTCGAAAGGAAAGGAAAAACTATTTTAAGAGCTTAATAATTGGGTAAAATCAACACTAAAGATATATGGAAAGCAATTAATACCTTGACAATCAAGCACAAGTCATCACAATAATTACCATCAAATCAGGTTCTTTTTCTTCTTCAGCGTTCCGAGCCATTGAGGTTCTTTGCTGCAGATACAATCCGTCTCCATTCGTCTCTCTGTATGACCTTCTGTTGCCAGTCGTTGATTCCAAGTGCTTGTAGGTCTGTATATGTATTATCTCTCCACCGTCTTCTTGGTCTACCTCGGGGTCTACGGTCATTTATTTCCTTAGAGTACGCGAGTTTTGTTTCTCTATTGTCTTCCATTCTTTCTATATGCCCCAGCCATTGTAGTCTATTAGCCTTCATTATACCAGTGATTAGCGGGGACTTAAACAGATATTAAATGTCTTTGTTACTTCTTCTTTTCCACTCTCCACTTTGTGTATCCCTAATTGGTCCAAAGATGCGTCTTACAACTTTGTTCTCAAAGGTTTGTAACACGGCTTCGTATCCTTTCGTTGTACTCCAGGTTTCAGAGCCATACAGCACAACTGGTCTGATCAGTGTTTTGTATATTGTGATTTTGGTGTTACGAGATAGCGCATTTGATTTTAGTAGATGTTGTAGTGCATCAAAACAGGTTACATGTGATTAATTCAGTAGTTTCTTTCAATCCCATTGTCAGAGTCTGAAATGAGATGCAGGAACATCGTTACGCCCGCCAGGCGAATAAGTCCCAACTGGAATGCAGGGACATCGTCACGCCCGCCAGGCGAGTATTAGTCACCTGCCTACAGGTTGCTGGCTGACGCAATAGCCAGCCGTCAGGCAAGGACAACGCCAGACGCACGCAGGCCTCGTGAAGCGAATCCACAGAGGGCAAGCGCGTTGCGAGAAACCAACAGACAGCTTGGGGTACTCGGACCGACAGGACGTATAGAGAGAGAAAGGCTTGTGTAGTTCTGTGCCCGAAAGTCGAGTGCTTGTGCATCTTGTGAGATTGACTGTAAGCTGTGGGTTGTCTGTAAGTGTATTGATGTACCATAGATGTAATGTATTGATTATCACATGCCAAACTAGATCGTGTTGCATGTGATCGGTAAATAAATCCATTGAACTTCGTGTCGTTGTGTCTCAAGTCCAATCATGTTGTACTTGTACTTGTCTCACATGTGTTAGGGATAACGAGCCAAATCTAAGACTCTGACACCCATATAATCCAATGGAAGGCTGCAATAACTATTCTCCTCATGACATATTTTTATTGTCATCATTTTATGAGAACAAATGCTATAGAAACATTCCCTCCAACATACCGCTAACGGCGATCCCCGAAGTATTTACTCATCTCACTAACCTAACAACAACAACAAAAAAACAAAAAAAAACATTAACTCATCAGGACTAGATGGAATCAGATATCGGATTCTTCGCTGTGCTGCACAGCGATCTGCGAGTCACTAACTTTTATATATAATCAATTTCTCACCAAAGGTCACTTCCCATCAGCCTTTAAAATCGCTAAAGTGTATCCCCATTTAAAAGCAGGTTCATTAGATGTTCGTCTCATGAGTAACTTTAGGCCAATTTCCATATTATTCTCACTATTCAAACCGCTAGAAAAGCACTATCACCAAACAGCACTAGAACACTTCGTTCACCACAAACTAATAGTTGACAGTCAGTCAGGGTTTCGGCCAAAATATCCTTGTCATACGGCCCTAACAAACATGACAGAAAACTGGCATCAAAATATTAACAACAATATTCTATGTGAAGCGATGTTTATAGACTTTAGAAAAGCATTCGATATGATAGACCATACTATTCTAATTTTTAAAAACAACTAGAAATAATGAAAGTAAGCTTTAATATAGTGACATTAATCAAATCATTTTTATTAAAAAGAAAACAAGTAGTATCACACAATAAATCTCTATCCCGAGCCATTACCATTAATACTGGAGTACCTGAGGGGTCTGTACTTGGCCCTCTGTTTTATTTCCATTTATGAAAATGATCTTCACTTATTTCTTTCGTCGTCCTGCAATATATTTTGCAGACAACTGAACAGTATATACAAACGCTATTGATTGCAATGTGCTAGAATCATTCTTGCAACAGGAAATAAATTGTATAGTTAACCGGCGTCATGAAAACCGTACGCAAATTAATATTTCTATAACAACATCTATGTTTATAATAACCAGGCAAAGACCTCACGCTCTAAACTCACAAAGAACTTTTCAGTTGCAATTTGGTAGCACGCTTGTAGAAAGTGTAACAGAACACAAAGCACTGGGTCTTATCTTTGATCGAAATATAAACTTTAATTCCCATATTCATGCTCTCGTTACAAAAATAGCCCCCCCCCCCACCCCCCCCCCCCCCCCCCAAAAAAAAATAAAAATAAACATACCAACTTACCGAAATTAAAATTTTCGTTGACGAAAACACAAGAAAAATAGTCTATACGTCCCACATACAAACACATATTGATTATTGCTCCAAATCAATAACGAAACGCCATTATTCACTCCAGAAAATGGCAGTGCGTTTAATTAATGGTGAAAAGCGTACCGACAATTCTTGCCTATATGAACGTCTTCAGTTACTGCCACTCCACAAACGCATACCTTTCAATAAGGTTAAACTAATTCACAAAATCCTATTTCAAAATGCCCCAAGCTACCCTTGACCATTGTTCAAATATGACGCAAAGACATAGCAAACGACTAAATATTCTTTATATCTCTAAACCTGGGATAGACGTATATAAAACAAGTTTAGCATACTCTGCCACTCAGTTGTGGAACAATCTTCCACAAGAAATCAAAGACACCACCAATCATTATTCACACAGTCGAAACCTGTTTGAACACTGCCCCAGTACAGACTACATTCCACCCTTAAAAAATTAGAATAATAATAATGGAAAATTATCTCAAACGACAATTAGTCAATAAACATTCCCATATGTATGGTACGTTACACCTTCATTATGTATTTATAATGCCTATGTTAAACATTCCCTCAGTGGGGCATGTATTATTGATTATTTTTCATACGTTTTAATGCTTATTGTTCATTTGGTGTCTAAGATTAGCGTCATATGTGATGTTGAATGAAAGAATGTATGAGAGGAAATAGAGAAGAAGGGCAAAATGTCAGCGGGCCTGCGTGTCCAATTCTTAAACCTTGGAAAATAAAGTTTGCTCGTTCGTTCGTTCTTTCGTTCTTTCGTTCGTTCACGTAAACTCAGTTCAACTCAACACAACTCATTTCACGTCTCCTCTCGTCAACTCAGCTCTATTCAACTCAACTCAACTCAATTCTTCTCAACAAGGGAAATATTAGAAAAGCCACACCTCTCATAGTCAGCTTTTTTTTATTTTGGTTGTTGTTGCCCTTCAGATTGGTTTGACATCAAGCAAGGAGTCCGTCAGGGCTGCGTGCTGTCACCCTATTTGTTTAACCTGTACGCCGAAAATATAATGAGAAATATAAGAGATGATATAAACAGGGAGCTACATGATGCCCCAAATATCTGTGGTCATGACATACCAGAGATTTGGTATGCTGATGATACAGTATCGCTATCCACAACACAGACTGGTATAGAAAACCTAATAGCCTCAACCCAATTGAATAGTAAAAAGCACAACCTGTATCTTGACATTGCAAAAACAAAGATAATACATACAGATAAAACTACCATGGATAAAGAAATATACATTAATGGGGAAAAATTGGCGGTAGTGGACAATTTTGAATATCTTGGTTCATTGATTACCAACAACGGTGACACAATGAAAGAAATTAAACGGCGACTATCAATTGCTCTTCAAAGACTAAAACAGCTGAATAAATTATGGAGTGGGACAGATAGAACTACAAAAATTAGATTATTAAGAGCATGCATCTTTCCCATTGCAACATACGCCCGTGAGACGTGGACAGTAGTAGTAAAGGATGCGACCTACATACGTATTTTGACATCCATCATGGCGGCTGATGGCGGCTGATAGTTTTTTTGGGGGGACTGAGGGGAAAATTGTTGGTGGGAACCGGGTCTATTTTTTTTCCGCCTGCCTGGTCTGAACGAAAATCTGTGAAAGTAATTAAGGTTGGTCAATTTTTTTTTGGTGGGAACGGGATGATTTTAAGTGTGTGAAAGTATATAGTGGGAAAGTTATTGTGGTTACGTAGGGTATATTACTATGTGTGGTGAGTGATGTATAAACTGGCAAGGGTGTAACGGGTCGGTACCAATTGTTTTAAATGTTCATAACCGTGTGATGATAAAAGTGGGGTGGTAGTGAAAGTAAAGGGTGGTATATTCACCGATTAGAAATGAAATCTTATAAAGTTGTAATGTGGTAAGGTGTATTAGTGGTCAAGTAGGAGTGATATAGGGGTGGTCATAAATGTAATAAGAGGTGTTCACAGTTACACAGTGGTCAACCAGTGGTCAAGTAGTCAAGTAAGGAAATTTTAGGGAAAAGTGATTGTAATGATATGGTGGTGATTAAAGAGTGGTAAATTAGTGGTCAAGCAATGGTCAAGTAAGGGTTAAGTAGTCAAGTAAGGAAATTTTAGGGAAAAGTGATTGTAATGATATGGTGGTGATTAAAGAGTGGTAAATTAGTGGTCAAGCAGTGGTCAAGTAAGAGTCAAGTAGTCAAGTAAGGAAAATTTAGGGAAAAGTGATTGTAATGATATGGTGGTGATTAAAGAGTGGTCAAGCAGTGGTCAAGCAGTGGTCAAGCGGTGGTCAAGTAAGGACAATTTTAGGGAAAAGTGATTGTAACGATATGGTGGTGATTAAAGGGTGGTAAATTAGTGGTCAAGCAGTGGTCAAACAATGGTCAAGTGGTCAAGTGAAGAAATTTTAGGGGAAAAGTGATTGTAACGATATGGTGATGCTTAAAGGGTGGTAAATTAGTGGTCAAGTGGTGGTCAAGTAGTGGTCAAGTGGTCGAGTGACCACTTAAATTGTAGAGGACGATGTGCCTAAGATTATGGTAGTGGTTAAAGTGATCGATGACGTGGTCAAGCAGTGGTCAAGCAGTGGTCAAGTAGTCGAGTGACCACTTAAATTGTAGAGGACGATGTGCCTAAGATTATGGTGATGCTTAAAGGGTGGTAAATTAGTGGTCAAGTAGTGGTCAAGTAGTCGAGTGACCACTTAAATTGTAGGGGAAAGTACGTATAGTGCAATGGTGGTGGGTAAAGTGAGGAGGAATCAGTAGTAGTGATAATAGTACTACCAATATTAGCGACAAGAATATTAGCTGGTGCGTTATTAGAGATACAAGTATCTTTTTTGTGGGGTGTGTACAAATCATACAAAGAGGGTCATACAAACACAAAGAGGATCACACAAACACACATACAAGCACAAAGTCAACCACATTCACACATAAACAAATATACAAAGAGGATCACACAAACACACATACAAGCACAAAGTCAACCACACACACCTATAAACAAATATACAAAGAGGATCACACAAACACACATACAAGCACAAAGTCAACCACACACAGCCATAAAACATCCTCTCAAGTACAGACACACTCACCCATAATCAATTACACAAACACACATACAAACTCAAAGACACACACCCAAACCATTACTACTGTCATCACAAGTACACACATGTACACACTTGATACACACAAATACAAAGACAACCAAACACACACACCTACACACATACAGATACAGAAGTACAGACAAACCATATCATTACTACTGTCATCACAAGTACAGACACACTCACCCATAATCAAATACACAAATACACACCTACTACAAACTCAAAGACACACTCCCAAACCATTACTACTGTCATCACAACTATACACACATACAGACACGTGTACACACATACAAGCACAAAGTCAACCACACTCACCCATAAACAAATATACAAAGAGGATCACACAAACACAAAGACACACACCCAAACCATTACTACTGTCATCACAAGTACACACAAGTACACACCCATAATCAATTACACAAATAAACACCTACTACAAAATCACACCCATACCATTACTACTGTCATCACAAGTACACACAGCACCACAGACACACCCGTACACACTTGATACACTTGTACATACAGACCTACAAGCACACAAAAACACACCCATACCATTACTACTGGTACCACAACCAGTACAGATACACTCACCCATAAACAAATCGTGTCCCTACAAGAATATCACATACCATAAATTTTTGGTAAAGAACGCGCATGTCTGAGAAGCCCCTACGTCATCAACGCCATATGCAAAAGTCATTAAGTGTGAGTCATCGGTGTGTAGGGAAGCAGGCGTGAGAATAACTTGTCTAACTGCCACGTCAGCTACGTCGTGTGCAGAACCAGTATATAAAATAGACGGCGTCTCTTGTGAGCTCAGTACCAGTTCACGGGCTGACTTGGGTAGCTACAAAGTTATTCTTTAAATCAGGCTGGTGTGAGCATTGTTCGCATAGTAACCAGCTATTGTTCACGCACTGACTTGGCTAGCTACAGAGGTCCTTCAGACTGGTGTGAGCATTGTTCGTGTAGTAACCAGATATTGTTCACGTACTGACTTGGCTAGCTACACGGGTGAAACAGGTTGGTGTGAGCCTTATTCGTGTCGTTGGCCTCTGATAAAACATTGAAACATATTGTATACACCAGAACTCTTTGCGATTGTAAGAAAAATTTAAAAAAAAAAGTTTATCAATATGGCCACCAGATCTACTTTCACGTGTTCAGTATGCGACACAGACTTCCGTGATGCGAATAATCTTAATCGCCACATTCGTACCATTCACGATACGAAAGAGCAACCACACTTATGTCATATCTGTGGACAACGTTTCAAGAGAAAAGACAATCTACAAAAACACATACGAATACGTCATCACCGGCCTATGGATACATCAGAACCAGAGACAACTACCTCTTTACCATCAGAGACAACACCACCATCAACCTCGACGACACCACCAACTGAAACCAATATAACTAACAGTCAGATACAACCAGACGAGAATATTCTTGAACAAGTGGTAGAAGACGAAGCTGCCATCTTAGCAGCCGGGGAACCAGAGACACTACACATCCTTCCACCCGATATTCAACAAATATATAGAGAAAATTGGGAAGCTATCAGGACACATCACAAGATTAACAAGTGGTTATCGACATACACCTTCTTTATTAGCCCGGAGATACAAAAGCCTATCAACTGGACAGATACGTTGTATAAGATTTTCAACGCTCAAATTAGTCGCTTTAAGATCAACTTTAGCTTTCATTTAGTGTTACGAGATAGAGGAACACAAGATCTTAGATTCTATCATGCCTCATTTAATAATTCTTCTGTTTTAGAATTTCCAGCGCTAATAAATAACAGATACGACTTTGATGCCTTCCTTACAACAGTACACGAACATGACATTCATTCCTACGCCATGCAACAACGTACAGATACCAAATATACACTAGAGACAGTAGCTGGAATATGTTTGTATCTCTTTCATATGCCCGAGTTCCCGATAGTTTGATGTCTAGGTCATCCCCCAACTACATTGTTTTTCACTACTCATGTATGTCATTGATTTTTTCTTATAACACACATATTTTGGTGATAAAGATATTGAAACCAAGATTTTTGTTGATTTTCTTTATTGGTTTTGTTTTCATGACGTTGTCTTGTCGGCTCAGAGCTTACATTACCAGACATGAACAAAGTCTTAGAAGAAGTTATGGCAAATACAGAAATATATGAAAAATAACCAAGTATGAAAAGGCCTAAAGAGAGAGAGAGAGAGAGCCATATATATTCCAGCCAGACAAGGAGAATCACTCCTGAGAAATTAGGGGAGAGAACCAGATATATTCTAGCTGATCAAGGAGAATCACTCATGAGAAGATAGGCGAGAGAACCAGATACATTCCAGCTGATCTAGGAGAATCACTCATGATAATCCAGGGGCGAGAACCAGATACATTCCAGCTGAACAAGGAGTATCACTCATGAGAAGGTAGCGGATAGAAGCAGATATATTCCAGCTGGTCAAGAACAATCACTCATGAGAAGCTAGGAGAGAGAACCAGCTATTTCCAGCAGATTAAGGAGAACCACTCATGAGAAGCTAAGGGAGAGAATCAGATATATTCTAGCAGATCAAGGAGGATCACTAGTGAGAAGCTAGTGCGGAGAACCAGATATATTCTAGCAGATCAAAGAGGATAACTCACGAGAAGCTAACGGAGAGAACCATATATATTCCAGCAGATCAAGGAGAATCACTCAAGAGAAGCTATGTTAGAGAACAAGATATATTCCATCTGATCAAGGAGACTCACTCATGAGAAGCTAGGGGAGACCACCAAATATAATCTACTAGATCAAGGAGGATCACTCGTGAGAAGCTAATGGAGAGAACCATAAATGTTCCAGCAGATTAATGAGATTCACGCATGAGAAGTTAGGGGAAAGATCCAGATATATTCCACCTGATTAAGAAGAATCACTCATGAGAAGCTAGGGGAGAGAACCAGATATATTCTAGTAGATCAAGGAGAATTACTCATGAGAATCTAGGCGAGAGAACCAAAAATATTCCAGCAGATTAAGGAGAATCACTCATGAGAAGCTAGGGGAGAGAGCCAGATATATTCCAGCAGATCAAGGAAAATCACTCATGAGAAGCGAGGTGAGATATCCAGATATATTGCGGAAGATTATGGAGAATTACTCATGAGAAACTAGTGTAGAGAACCAGATATATTCAAGCAGATTAAGGAGAATCACTCATGTGAAGCAAGGGGAGAAAATCAGATATATTCTAGCAGATCAAGAAGGATCACTCAAGAGAAGCTAGGGGAGAGAATCATCAGCAGATCCGGCAGATCAGCAAGTGAGGACAAGCTATGACCACAGATATGACAGACATTGAGAAATAGTATAACTTGAAAACAATGTTTTCTCATATGGTATTTGAATCATGAAAGCTATAACAATAGAATGCACAATGTACATTTCGCTGTCTCTAATCAGGGGCATACTGCAGAAGTCACACAACATCAGCAATTCAAGCAATAAGATAAATCCTTCCAGGTGAAATATGCAACACACTCATTTCCACAGTTGCGCAGTTATTACATAAACCACCCCTACATCCACCCCTTCAGTAAAGGAACATATTTCTGTTAATTCTTCTTCTTCTTCAGCGTTCCGAGCCATTGAGGTTCTTTGCTGCAGATACAATCCGTCTCCATTCGTCTCTCTGGTGGACCTTCTCTTGCCAGTCGATGATTCCAAGTGCTTGTAGGTGTGTATATGTATTATCTCTCCACCATCTTCTTGGTCTACCTCGGGGTCTACGGTCATTTATTTCCTGAGTGTAAGCGAGTTTTGTTTCCCTATTATCTTCCATTCTTTCTATATGCCCCGGCCATTGTAGTCTATTAGCCTTCATGATACCAGTGATTAGCGGGGACTTAAACAGATCATAAATGTCTTTGTTACTTCTTCTTTTCCACTCTCCACTTTGTGTATCCCTAATGGGCCCAAAGATGCGTCTTAAAGTTTTGTTCTCAAAGGTTTGTAACAAGGCTTCGTCTCCTTTCGTTGTACTCCAGGTTTCAGAGCCATACAGCACAACTGGTCTGATCAGTGTTTTGTATATTGTGATTTTGGTGTTACGAGATAACGCCTTTGATTTTAGTAGATGTTGTAGTGCATAGTATATCTTATTTCCAGAGTTGATTCTAGTTTGTATTTCTTCCCTTATGATGTTGGAGCAGTTGAAGATTGTACCCAGGTATTTGTATGTTTCCGTTCTTTTAATGGTCATATTATCTATTTGTATGTGGCCAGAGTTTTTAGCCATTCCGTCTCTTGAAATTACCATATATTCTGTCTTATCTTGGTTGATAACCAGCCCCATCTGTTGGGCTTTTTCCTTTAAGTGAGTCAATATTTCCAATGTCTTTTGTTCACTTTGCCCTATAATATCTAAATCATCTGCATAACCAAGCAGCTTGGATGTTCCTCCAATATCACATTCCTCCTTTATCTTCCTTACAACTTTCTCTAGAGCCAGATTGAAGAGTAGCGGCGATAGTGCATCACCCTGTTTCAAGCCAGATGTTATTTGGAAGGGGTCTGATTTCCTGCCTTTATATGTTACTATATTATAAGTATCTTCCATGCATAGTCTGGTCATGTTGATTAACTTCCTTGGTATTCCAAATTCCTGCTAACGCCTAAGAAAAATATAAATGATAAAGAAGTATATTAACATTGTTTGGACGAAAAAGAGAACACACAGATCCCGTCAATAAGAGAGCTTAAAGATCTAGTCAACAAGAGAACACACAGATCCAGCCAAAAAGAGAACACCAGATCCAGTCAACAAGAGAACACTCGGATCCAGCCAACAGGAGAACACACAGATCCAACCAACAGGAGAACACACACATCCAGCCAACAGGAGAACTCACAGGTCCAGCCAACAGGAGAACACACAGATCCAGCAAACAAGAGAACACACAGATCCAGTCAACAGGAGAACACACAGATCCAGCAAACAAGAGAACACACAGATCCAGCAAACAAGAGAACACACAGATCCAGTCAACAAGAGAACACACAGATCCAGCCAACAGGAGAACACACAGATCCAGTCAACAGGAGAACACACAGATCCAGCAAACAAGAGAACACACAGATCCAGCAAACAAGAGAACACACAGATCCAGTCAACAGGATAACAAACAAATCCAGCCAGTAAGAACTACTTAATAATGAAGATTCGTTATTAACTTATATTAATTGCCGTAGGATGATTAATCGTCTCAAGAGACTTCCCATATATGTCATGGACTTATATACAGTAATCTTCCCTTTGTAACCCCCTTTAGTTTGATATATAATATCCGCTCCGTGGCAAAGGGTTTTCGGACGCAGATCGTAAATCCGCATACTGCGGTGAAAACGCAGCTGCGGGCAATTTGGCAGCAGACTGCCTTGCGTTCGTTTTTTATGAAAATGGTATGAGTATCGGTCGTTCAGAAAGCAATTGCAAACTACTGAAGGTACACGTGCCACGAAATCACAAACAGCCAAAATATGCTGGCTTTGACTGCGACGTCCTGTAAAGGATATGCAGCTAACTTTATATGTTTGAATCACGTCATTTTTGCTACCATACTAAAAAAAAATGTCAGTCATAATTGTGACACACCCCAACTTCCCATTTTCGCCATCCATTTTAGTTTTATCCAAGCCTACTGTTTGTTTAACAATTGAATCTGTTATCTTGAATCTGAGGTCACGGGCGGCAAGCATCACCTCGATCTTTTCTCCGGGGCTTGCCGCTGTGCTGGGGAATGAACAGGCGAACAGATTGGCTGGCTCGGCAAAACTTGGTGGAGTATTGATGCATGACAAGGCAGACGTGGTTGCGGCCTTGTGGGAGCACGTGTACACCTCGGAGGAGCAAATGGATCACCATAGTCTGGCAAGAATGAGGCAGCGTGGAGTGACGAGGGAATCTGGCCGACGCGCGACGCTGAGAGGAAAGGCGAGACGGGCATATAATCAGACTGCTACTGGTACTATTAGTGTTGGAACTCTTCGCTGGTTGCTGAGGATGGGGATGGAGCGCTTATGGGAATGCCCCGAATGCTGTGATGTCGGTTCCTAGATCAATCAATCAATAAATCAATCTGTTAAGACATATACATTTTTTTTTTAAGTTAAAAAGGACACACTAGCGAAGTTGATAGTGAACTACGCTGGCAATGTCACGAGAACGATCGTACACGGATTCGTTGCTTTGGCGTGTCACTTGTCAATGTAAAATACAACTCACAAAAGAAATTGAGCAAAACAAACAATCATTTTCAATTTTTATTAAGCGTGACAATTGTGTATTTACAGTGCTGCTTTATGTAAATTGCTTTTATTTGTGTGATATTTTTTGATTGCGTGATTTTTGTTTAAACAGAATGTTGCTGTTAGTGCGAGTTGTGTGACTCGTGTGTGTGTGTGTGTGTGTGTGTGTATATATATATATATATATATATATATATATATATATATTATATATATATATATATATATATATATATTATATATATATATATATATCTATATATATATATTATATATATATATATATATATATATATATATTGACATATGTACAAATATGATAGATGAGATATTAAGTCATTAATTTACAATCCATTCTTCGTGCTTTGCGAAATTCTGGGTACATAGTGATGTTTGTGATTTACCAGGCAATTGTTTAAAAGTATATGGTTAACAGTGGGACATGTTGGATGTAGAGTACACGGTTAATAGTGGGACATGGGGATGTAAACTGAATGGTTAACAGTGGGAGATAGGTGATGTAGAGTGCATGATTAACAGTGGGACATGGGGATGTAGAGTACTTGGTTAATATGAGCCAGGAAGAATAAGCGACTAATCATTCCCACACTTTGTCAAGCGACGAGTCCAGTCTTGGAACCTGCGTGCGACCATGCTCATGGCCTTGTTCACGCAGTTCGTACACGGAGGATCTGGTGCATGAGAACACAGAGGGATACAGTGTGTTTCCTGGTTATTTCCGACTTTATTCAATACCCATCTGAGTTTGTAACAGTTTCTCTGTCTCTCGTCGATTTATAGGAACTGGTCCACAATCTACAGCTGTGCCAGGTCGTCTTTCTTCTTTGATTAGTGGCTTCTGTGGTCGTTTAGTCAAATCAAAGACAACCATAGCGTAACTCCCGTTGGCTAGCACAGATGTTACGAAACAAGCATTACTTGAATCATGAGATACATCTATGGCTCGGGTTTTCAACAAGGCACAGATTATAAGGAAAAAACAGACAACAATACAAAAACAACAGTGGCAATCACGATTCTGTGTGTTTAAAATCTATTACATGCAACACTGCTATGAGAATATTCAGTATCGGGTTTATATGTGCAACATTTGTGCAAACAAAAGCAACGAAAGCTAAAATTAAAATCGCAATTAATATAACAAAAATTGCAAAATATGCAGATACGTCAGTTGGTGCACTTGTCTGACGCCCTGTTAGTCCATTCTGAGATCGGCTACCCTCGTTCCCTTTCATGACTTGAAAGGTATCAGTGGGTTGAGATGTTAATGTGTGGGAAGATGTCAATGTATGGTTGAGATATTAATGTGTGGGAAGATGTCGATGTATGGTTGAGATATTAATGTGTGGGAAGGTATCGATGTGTGGTTGAGATGTTGATGTGTGGTTGAAATGTCGATGTGTGGTTGAGATGTTAATGTGTGGGAAGGTATCAATGTGTGGTTGAGATGTTGATGTTTGTAAAGATGTCGATGTGTGTTTGAGATGTTAATGTGTGGGAAGGTATCAATGTGTGGTTGAGATGTTGATGTGTGGGAAGATATCAATGTGTGGTTGAGATGTTGATGTTTGTAAAGATGTCGATGTGTGTTTGAGATGTTAATGTGTGGGAACATGTCAATGTGTGGGAGCAAGGAAGACTAGACGACAAATCTTTCCCTCACTTTTGCAGGCGACGAGCCGATCTTCGAAACTGCGTCCGATGGTGTTCATGACATTGTCCACGCAGTTCGTACCTGGAGGTTCAGGTAAATGGGAACACTGATGGATACAGTGTTTGGCCTAGTTATTCGATTCTTTCTTGAATCTCCTTCTGAATTTTCATCAGTCTGTCTGTCTGTCGTCGTTCTATTTCCTCACGCTGACGATATACAGCCACGCCAGTTCGTCTTTCTTCGTTGACCTGTGACTTCTGTGGTCGTCTAGTGAGAAAGACAGCGATAACATAAAGCCCGGTAGCTAACACAGTTGTTAAGACACAAGCACCGCTAACACCACGAGAAGCTTCTATGGTTCCAGTTTCCAACAAGGCACAGAATATCAGAAAAACAGACAACAATACAAATACAACAGTGGCAATCACGATTCTGGGCCTTTTAAATCTGCTCCATACACCACTGCTAGGAGAACGTTCAGTATCAGTTTTAGCTGTGCAAACAATATCAAAGAAAGCTAACATTAAAATCACAATTAATGTAGCAATCACTACAACATTTACAGATACGTCAGATGGTACACTAGTCTGACGCTCTGTGACTCCATTCTGAGAACGGCTATCCTTGTTCTTCTCATGACTGTGAAGGGTATCAGTGAGTACAGACGTTCCTCTCGCTCTATTTTCTTTATCGTCAGTCAGACCTGGAGGAAAACAAATTATAAGTTAGTCATATGGACATACATCTGCGGGCGATTTGGCAGCAGACAGCCTTGAGTTTATTTTTTACGAAATGGTATGAGTGTAGGTCGTTGGGAAAGCAATGGGAAACTACTGAACGTTTACATGCCAAGCGATCACAATAGCAAAAAGATGATGGTGTTGACTGCGACGTCCTGTAAAGGATATGCAACTAACATAACTTACAATGGATATTCACCTATCTTTTATGCTAAACATATAATCGTATTATGTTAAGTATACTTCAACAAACTATTAAACTATTCAGCCATAAAACATAACTAACCTACCAACAAAGCAACATAGCAACCAACCTACCAACAACATACCACCCAAAGAACCAACCTAACAACCAACTGATCAACTGTCCAACGATCATACCATGCAATCAAACAGCCTACCAATCTACCAAAACAAAACCAAAAAACCAACCAATAGGCCTACCAACCAACTAACCAACCAACCAATGAGCCTACCAGCCTATGAGCGAATAACGCAGCCTACCCACCTACCAACCAAACAACCAATCAATCGGTCTAATAACCAACCAACCTACCAACCCATAAAGCACTCATACATCGACCAAATATCAACAAATCACATCAACCAGCATAACACCCACCAACCAAGCAGCCTTCTACACACTTACCAACCAACCGCCCACACAGTCACCAACCAATCAACAAGCCACCCACACACTCACCAACCAACCAACCAGCCACCCACACACTCACAAAAAACCAATCAGCCACCCACACACTTACCACCAACCACAAACTCACAAAACAACCAACCGCCCACACACTCCCAACCAACCAACCACACACTCACAAACCAACCAACAGCCCACACACACTCACCAACCAACCACACACTCACCATCCAATCAGACACTCACCAAACAACCAATCGACTACACACTCACACATCGCCTACACACTCACCAATCAATCAACCAGCCACCCACACACTCACCAACAAACCACACACTTACCAACCGCCCACACACTCACCAACCAACCACACACTCACTATCCGCTCACACACCCACCAAGTAAACACACACTCAAACACAAACCACACATTCACTAACCGCCCACCACTCACTAACCACCCGCACATTCACCAACCAACCACACACTCACTAACCACCCACAAATTCAACAACCACCCATACACTCATCACCCGTCCACACACTCACCAACCACCCACACACTGAACAACCACCGACACACTCACCAACCAACCACACACTTACTAACCAACCAACCAATGAGCCTACCAGCCTATGAGCGAATAACGCAGCCTACCCACCTACCAACCAAACAACCAATCAATCGGTCTAATAACCAACCAACCTACCAACCCATAAAGTACTCCTATATCGACCAAATATCAACAAATCACATCAACCAGCATAACACCCACCAACCAAGCAGCCTTCTACACACTTACCAACCAACCGCCCACACAGTCACCAACCAATCAAGGAGCCAACCAAACACTCACCAACCAACCAATCAGCAACCCACACACTCACAAAAAACCAATCAGCCACCCACACACTTACCACCAACCACAAACTCACAAAACAACCAACCGCCCACACACTCCCAACCAACCAACCACACACTCACAAACCAACCAACAGCCCACACACACTCACCAACCAACCACACACTCACCATCCAATCAGACACTCACCAAACAACCAATCGACTACACACTCACACATCGCCTACACACTCACCAATCAATCAACCAGCCACCCACACACTCACCAACAAACCACACACTTACCAACCGCCCACACACTCACCAACCAACCACACACTCACTATCCGCTCACACACCCACCAAGTAAACACACACTCAAACACCAACCATACATTCACTAACCGCCCACACACTCACTAACCACCCGCACATTCACCAACCAACCACACACTCACTAACCACCCACAGACTCAACAACCACCCATACACTCATCACCCGTCCACACACTCACCAACCACCCACACACTCAACAACCACCGACACACTCACCAACCAACCACACACTTACCAACCAACCACACACCCACCACCAACCCACACACTCACCACCGCCCACTAACTCACCAACCGCCTACACACTCACTAATCACCCACACACCCACCAACCATCTACACACTCACCAACCACCCACACACTCACAAAAACGCCCACACACTCACCATCCGCCCACACACTCGCCAACTAAACACACAATCACTAATCGCCCACACACTGACTAACCAGCCAACCACAATCTCATTAACCGTCTAAATACTCACAAACCGACCACACACTCACCAACCCACTATATACTCACCAACCGCCCAAACACTCACCAACAAACCACACAATCACTAACAGCCCACACACACCAACCAACCAACCACCCACACAGTCGCTAACCAAGCAACCAACCACTCACACACTCACCAACCACACACTCACCAACCGCCCACACACTCACCAACCATCCACACACTCAGTTACCGCCCACACACTCACCAACCAACCACAGACTCACCAACCAACCACACACTCACCAACCAACCACACAAACATCAACCACCCACATACACACCAACCACCCACACATTCATTAACCACCCACAGACTGACCATCGGTCCACACACTCATCAACCAACCAAGTAACCGCCCACTCACTCACCAACCAACCAACCACACACTCACCAACCAACCAACCGCCCACACACTCACCAACCAACCAACCGCCCACACACTCACCAACAAATCACACACCCACCAAAATTCCACACACTCACCAACCACCTACACACTTACCAACCGCCCACACACTCACCAACCACCCACACACTCACCAACCAACCACACATTTATCCTAAACATATAATCGTATTATGTTAAGTATACTTCAACTGGCCAAACACTCACTAACCAACCACACACTCAACAACAACCAACCGCCCACACACTCACCAACCAGCCAACCGCCCACATACTCACCACCCAACCAACCGCCCACACACACACCAACTCACCAACCAACAACACACTAACCAACCACCTACACACTCACCAACCAACCACCCACTCACCAATCGACCAATCACTCAACAACCAACCATACACTCACCAAATGCCCATACACTTACCAACCAACTACCCACACACTCACCAAACAACTAACCGCCAACACAATCACCAACCAACCAATCAACCACACACTCACCAACCAACCAATCGCCCACACACTCAACAACAAACCAATCAGCCATGCCGACACTCACCAACGAACCAACCACCCACACACTCACCAACCAACCAACCAGCCACCCGCACACTCACTAACCAAGCAACCAGCCACCAACACTCATCAACCAACCATCCATCCACCCTCACACAGACCAACCAAATAACCGCCCATTAACTCTAAAAACACCCACAGACTCACCAAGCAACCACCCACACCATTACCAACCAACCAACCAGCCACCCACACCCTCACGAACCAACACCAACAGCCCACATAATTACCAACCAAAAAACCAGCCATCCACCCAATCTCCAAAAAATCAACCAGCAACCCTTACACTTACGTACCAACCAACAACCCACAAACTCATCAACCGATCTCCCAGCCACCCACATACTCATCAACCAACCAACAAGCCACTCACACACTTACCAACTAACGAACAAATATCACACTCTCCAACCATCCAGCCATCCACACAACATCAACCAACCAGCCACCCACACATTCACCAACCAAACAACCAGCCACCCACACAGTCACTAACTAACCAACCAGCCACCCACACACTCACCAACCAACTAGCCAGCCACCCCCACTCACCAACCAACCAACCAGCCATCCACACACTGACCAACCAATCAATCAACCGCCCACACACTCAACAACCAACCAACCGTCCATACACTCAACAACCAACCGACCACACACACACACAACAACCAACCAACCGT
Source organism: Cepaea nemoralis (assembly GCA_014155875.1). Taxonomy (NCBI): domain Eukaryota; kingdom Metazoa; phylum Mollusca; class Gastropoda; order Stylommatophora; family Helicidae; genus Cepaea; species Cepaea nemoralis. The sequence goes on from JACEFZ010000852.1 coordinate 247,173, forward strand.
CTATACACTCAACAACCAACCAACCAACCAACCAACCAATCGTCAATTCACCCAACAACCAACCAACCATCCGACCACACACCCAACAACCAACCAACCAACCACCCACATACTCACCACCATCCGACCACACACTCAACAACCAACCAACCAGTCATCCACACACTCACCAACCAACCAATCAACCACACACTTACAAACTAACCGTCCACATACTCACCAACCAACCAACCACACACTCACAAACTAACCGTCCACATACTTCCCAACCAACCAACCACACACTCACAAACTAACCGTCCACATACTCACCAACCAACCAACCACACACTCACAAACTAACCGACCACACACTCAACAACCAACCAACCAGTCATCCACAAACTCACCAACCAACCAACCATCCACACACTCACCAACCATCCGACCACACACCCAACAACCAACCAATCAATCGTCAATTCACCCAGCAACCAACCAACCAATCGTCAATTCACCCAACAACCAACCAAACAATCGTCAATTCACCCAATAACCAGCCAACCAATCGTCAATTCACCCAACAACCAACCAACCATCCGACCACACACCCAACAAAAAACCAACCAGCCATCCACACACTCACCAACCAACCAACCACACACTCACCAAACAACCAATCACACACTCACCAACCAACTAACCACACACTCAACAACCAACCAACCACACGCTCAACAACCAACCAACCACACATTCAACAACAAACCAACCGCACACTCAACAAACAAGCAACCAGCTGCCCACACACTCAACAACCAACCAACCAGCTGCCCACACACTTACTTACTAACCATCCAGGCATCAATACCCTCACCATCCAACCAACTGCCCACACGCTCACCAACCAACCAACCAGTTGCCCACACACTTACCAACCAACCAACCAACCAGCCACCCAGACACTCACCAACCAATAATCCAGCCGCCCACATACTCACCAACCATCCAAGCACTCCCCCACACACTTACCAAGCAACCAACTATACACACACTCACCAACTATCCAGCTGCCCACACAATCACCAGCAAACCAACCAACCGCCCACACACTCACCATCCAACCAACCAGCCACCCACACACAAACCAACCAACCAGCCACCTACACACAAACCAACCACCCACACACTCACTAACCACCCAACCATCCGCCCACACACTCATCATGGGTGGGTGAGTGGGTGTAGGCTGGGGGAAGTCTGTAAAGGTGGGTTCGGGATGTGTGGTTGGGTGAGAAAATTGTACGGGTGGGTGCGGGATGTATGTGTGGGTAGTTGCGGAATGTGTGGGTTGGCGGGGGTATGTGTGTGTGGTTGGGGGGATGTGTATTTGGCTGGGGGGTTGGGGGTGTGTGGGTGGTTGGTAGAGAATATGTGGGTGGGTGAGTGTGTGTCAGTTATGGGATTGGTAGGGGATGTGTGTGTGGGTGGGGAGATGTGTATGGGTGGGGAATAGGTGGATGGGTGGGGAAATGTGTGTGTGCCTTGGTCTGTGTGGGTGGGTGGGGGTATGTGTGGGTGGCTGGAGGATTTGTGGATGGATGGGGGATGAGTCTTATGACATTGTAATATGCACTGTTTATGTTTACAACTTTCATTTGACAATGTTTTTTTTTTCTCCTATGTGAATGTATCATGCTTAATATGCATTGTTTATGTTTACAAAATCCATTTCACCATATTTTTTTTTTTTTTTCATATGTAAATATAACATTCGCATTTGATGAATGATAGATGAGTGATTGCAAGGGCCGAATGTAAGACGGGCCTGCGTGCCCAATTTGTTCCCCTTTTAAAATAGAGTTCGTTCGTTCGTTCGTTCCCCAACCAACCAACCACTCGCCCACACACTCGTCAACCAACCAATCTACCGCCCACACACTCACCAACCAACCAGCCACCCACACACTCACCATCCAACCAACCGCCCAGACACTCACCAACCAAGGTCAGGATTAATTTCTGTAGGATCCCATAATGCCGAATAAAACCCCAAAGTAATCCTTTTCAAAGCTATCACGGGGTTTTTCATAATCTCAAATCCAAAATACAGTGGCAAATATTTGACATATGATTAGTTCAATATTTTGCTCTATTCTTTTTTCTACAATGGCTTTCTGGCCAGAGTAGAATCTGGTCGAAAGCCTGTCTGTTTTTCCCTTAAAGGTTTGCCACTGGCATCTCTTTGTCCCCAGAACCATGCTGCAGAATATATTCCCAGGAACTGACAATAACATTGCTCTGTTGTACTTTACACTTCCACGGTCTCCTTTCTTGGACAACTTCACCAGATATCCTTCTCTCATCTGTTGGTGTTTCTACGGTCTTCCAGACATTGCTAAAATTTGCGCAGCATTTCCGTTGAGTCACGTATGTTGACTTTAATAGCTTCTACGGAGATAGGCAGAGGAATAGGTGGTCAGTCTTTCTCTTCCATAGCAAGCGACGAGTCCACGCATGACACACTCCTCCGATCGCGTTCATGCGCGACTTTCTAACCGTACATCTGACATGTCCGCTACTTGCCGTTTTCGCGCACGCTTTTCTGTTGCCTAAGTTAGGGTCTAATATCATATCATGTCATGTATCGTCGTTCAGTTAGATAACAGGTTGAAGTTTAGTGTCATTATTCCATTCCAGATTTGCAACTCCCATGTAAGCTTATCTGTGCGAAGAATGTGTTTTCCCTTGCCTTCCGCGTCCACATAGATTGTTAGTGATCTCCGCCTATGACAGCAACTCCAGGTGTCAGGACAAGCGAGTATCTTGTTGTGTTTAGATGCAATGTTGTCCACCTAAACTGGTGTGCAATTATGATAACTCGCACCAAATACAGAAATGTACTTGGCTATATTTTGAGAAGTAAATATCTGGCTGGCATGGCCACGTGGCATGGTCGAAACAAGAACACAGAGCTGATCCACAACTCTGGTGATCATGTGAGATGGCGAAACATGACCGCTTACGCTTATCGGCACGGCACATGATGATGATGATGATATTAGGGACATGTAGCCGGAGCTATGACGGCGTCAGTGACGAAAGTGTTTCACAACCCCGACATTACGGGTTCTAAATCAGCTGCATGCGATTTGGAAGCAGACCGCCTTCTGTTGATTTTCAAAAGTAGTATGAGCATCGGTGATTCAGAATGTAATGCAAATTCTGAACATAAAGTTTACTAGAAAATCACAATACTGGATTTCATTGTGTCGTCCTGTAAAGGACATGCAAGTAACTCAATCTAAGCTATAGGTGGTCGTGGAGGCTGAGATCAACGAAATGAAACTTAATCTTCTGGCCGCGGAATAGTTTGTTCCACGCTCCGGTCAGTTGGACTTACACACAGACTTCTGGTACAGAAAGCAATGGCAAAATACTGAACGTAACATTGCCTACAGAATCATAATGGAATTTATTGCAAAGGACATTACACATTTTTATGTATTCATATAACACAATGAAATCACCCATTCATGTTTGGTCTTCTTTAAATACCTGTAATGTATTAGCTATATGATGCCCTAAATATCGGTGGTCATGACATACCAGAGATTCGGTATGCTGATTATGCAGTATTGCTATCCACAACACAGAATGGTATAGAAAACCTAATAACCTCAACCCAATTGAATAGTGAAAATCACAATGTATATCTTAACATAGCAAAAACAAAGATAATGCATACAGATAAAACGACAATGGAGAAAGAAATATATGTTAATGGGGAAAAACTGGAGGTGGTGGAGAATTTTGAATATCTTGGGTCATTGATTACCAACAACTGTGACACAATGAAAGAAATTAAATGGCGACTATCAATTGCTCTTCAAAGACTAAAACAACATAATAAATCATGGAATGGGACAGACAGAACTACAAAATTTAGATTTTTAAGAGCTTGCATCTTTCCCATTGCAACATACGCCTGTGAGACATGGACACTTACTAAACAAGCTGAACAGCGCATACATGTCTTTGAATATAAATGTTACAGACGAGTTCTAAGAATATCTTGGGTAAAGAAAAGAACAAATGCATCCATAATTCAAGAGCTGAATATTGAAGAAGGTTGGCTATTAAAGGCAATAAAACAGAGAAAATTGAAATATTTTGGTCACTTGAAACGTCACGGAAGTTTGGAGAGAACAATAATGGAGGGGTATATGCCAAAGAGAAGATGGGTGCAGGATGTGGCGGATGATCTCCAGATGGGTGTATCAGACGCGGGACATCTTGTTTATGATCGAGAGGTTTTCCGGAAGGTTGTTATGGGAGCGAGGTTCTGCAAAGGACATGCTACTGAATGAATGATTGTATTAGACCTAGCATCAATGTCCGGTGTGTATGTTATCTGCTTTATGATTGGTTAATTCATTTTTTCTGAAACTGATGGTGATATTTCAATACTACTGTGCTGTTCCTGACAAAAAAAACAAAAAAACATCACTACGACCAGTCACGCCCTGCTGTGACAACAATATCTATTGTCGGTTTCAATAGCTGAACTCTATTAATAAGCCACTCAGGCGGATGACAGATGACACCTTTGTTAGGTGTTTACCGTACTCGGAAGCATGCCCATTTCCTTCCCGAGCCAGAGGCTATTTTAAATGCCAGGATGGAATCCCATTGTGGCTACTTTAGACTTACATTTTTATTTTGCCCAGTCAGTCCTCTAATCTCTGCCTCTTTGCTCTACGTCTGTGAGTGTGGGATAATAACCAAACATATTTCTTGCTCTAAGAAAATCAAACGTCTACTTATTCCCATCTGTTTCGAAGTCAACATTCCTCTGTAAATATTGTAACACGTTTCTGTGCTACATTTGGTCTAATCAGCAGCTGCGTTTCCACTCAAGTATAAACAACTACCATTATGGTTCTCTTGGGCAACAAATAGACACACACCATTTTACATATACAGCACTAAGTTTTATGAGGTTTGTGGACAAGCAACATTTTGCAAATGCAACACTAACCTGATGGCTGTATGAGGTTTGTGGACATACATTTTTCACATAAAACACTAACCTATTGATATTGTAAGGTTTGTTGCAGCTGTTGAAACCAATCGTTCTTCGTCATCACAATCAGCGTCGTGAAACATGCCACAGTCCACTAGACATCGATTACAGATGCGACATGGTGTACAGGGAACCTCTATCTGCAGAGATTCTTGTGTGGGGTCTCTGAAGTAACCAGCTTTACAGCCAAACAAAGTTGGAGCGGTTCTGTTGCACGGTCTAGTGATGACCGCCTGGGTGAGATTATTCTCAGATAGTTCTTCACATTTTAAACAATCCTTATATGTGTGACTGTGGTCAGACATGAAAGTCCTTGCTGGACAAGGTAAGCACTCCTCACTGGATGTCCAATAGAACTGTCCAGCTCCACACACAACCGGCCTCTCCTTACATACAAACACACCATCAGGGGTCATAACGGCATCGTGATTAGGTGGGCAGCAGACGGTATTGTAGTACCCCTCACATGGTCGGGCGGTAAACAGACATTCAGTACACTTCTCACACTTGTCCTTCTGTCGTTCATTCTTGGCCCTACGTCTGTAGAATCCGCCTGTACAGAGTATTACAGCATCATGAGTAACGTTGCAAGCACTGACCAACACTTCTACATCAGGGTTTTCTATCGTCGCACAGGGTTTACATTCCCTATAGATGTGATGCTCCTCGGCAATGAAAGTTCCACGGGGACAATGAAGACAGACGTCATGACCGTCTTTGGCACTGTGGAGTCGTTCTCCGCTTGAGCAGTATTTCTCGTAAGTTCCACAAGGAGAGAAGTGAAACAGGAATAGAAAAAAATAAGAACGTAAATGTTCTCCATTTTCAAAATGTACGAACGCCAAAAATGTGTTGTCAGATTTATCATCAGGTGTTTCTGTAAATGGTAATTATGGAATAATTTAAGACACCATGAGACGTACAGGATATATGGTGCTGGTCCGATAGTTGTATAGACCAGTTGACACTCCGTGGGTGATGTGGCTGAAAATGTAATACAAAAACATTTTAGTGAAAGTGAGTTGAGCTGAGTTGAGCTAAGAACTGACATCATAAATTCAGGACATTCCCATATGCGCTCCTTACCGTCGTTCAACAGCCAGCGAAGCGTACCCACCGCTGTCTGATTGAAAGTTTTCCTGGTCTTCCCTCTCAGTTTTGAGATTCTACCGGTACCCCTGTCAATCTCCCTTTCAACATTTTTTTCGGCATATCGTTTACATGACATTGCTGTCAACATCAGTATCTTTCAGGTGATTGTGTGATTTCTTGGCAAGATTACGTTCACTAGTCATAAGACAGTCAATAAGACAGAAGATCAAGTGGTTTCGCCATGTTGTTAGCATGCAAAACCGTCAACTACCACCACTGGCCTTACATCAAACATCATCTGCGACGAGACCAAGAGGACGCCCAAGAAGAAAATGGATTGACGACATCAAAGACATTGTACAATCACACGGAATGACACTATCCAGTGCCGCCCACCGGGCGCTGGAACGCAAATTGTTCCTCCCCACGTCGCTTTACGGCAGAAGTGGAAGATGATGATATTGATGATGATGATGATGATGATTGGCAACAAAGAGCAACCATAAGAACTGACAAACGATTAGTTACTATTCAACACATTAAACAAGGTGTTAGACAAGTGTTGTGTACTATAATCTGGTCTGTTTAATTTGCACTATAAAATAATAGTGAGATCTATACAAAACATGCCAGGAATATCAGTCAATGGACATAAAGTAAACAATTGTAAACAAGCTGCGTTGTGCTGATGAAATAGTTTTGGTAGCTGAAAATAAAACGCAATTACAAGAAATGATAGATATAATTGCAATAGAAAGTCAAAATATTTGACGTAATCTACATAACAGAAAAAGAGATTTATTGGTTATTATAAAGAAAAATTGAATACCCAAATAGATCATAGAAGTGAATAGAACCAATATGAAATAAGTCAATTCGTTTACTGTTTTGGGATATTTTGATAACAGCAGATAGCAGTTACTTAAACGTTGAATAACACAAGCGAAGGCGGCATTTCACAGGATGAAGAATATTCTCTGCAATTTATATTTGTCAAATGTGGTGAGGAAAAGAGTTCTTAAGGACCATAATGAGCCAATCCATGAAGTATAGAAGCGTGTCATGGACATTTAGCTAGCAAGTGAGGAACTATCTGAAGGCGACCAAGATGTGGTTTTGCAGAATAATAATAAGAATACTTTGGATGGATAGAAAGAATAATGACAACTGGTTACTTGCATCACAATGTGATAGCCTATTTTCTTTGGGCATGTCATGAGAAGGGGAAAGCCGAAGCATGTCGTCACAGCGGGAAAGTTGGAGGGCAGGAGAGGCAGAGGGAGGGTAAGAGAATAGATACTGGGCAGTCTGACATGATGGCATGGAGGAACATTAGTATCAGAAATAACTGCCAGCAGAAGACACAGAAGGCTGTGGAAAGGCATGTTCCCGAACGCATTACATATGGACTGTAACAAGAAGATGACATCATGAGATACACATATATAATTCTATAAAAGTAGATAGTTGTATAGTATATTCTACTACTACTACTACTACTACTACTACTACTACTACTACTACTACTACTACTACTACTACTACTACTACTACTACTACTACTACTACTACTACTGCTGCTGCTGCTACAACTACTACTGTTACTTTTAAAATAAATATCAGGACACAATAGGTAAGATATAGAGCACTTATCATGACCATCTCAGGTCTAAGACCATTCCCGGGAAGGTTAACCCAGTCAACAAATGCCCGCAGAAGTCGGATGTGTCGGCCTAACGGCGCAAGAACGCAGCTCTGCTGTAAACAGGCACAACGCAATCAAGTCCGAAAAAAAAAAACTCCGGATGAACGAAGAAGAAGAAGACCATTCTTCATATGATGAACACACGACAGCTACACCACGCCGATATTTGTTTCAAACATTCTTCCTGCACAACAGAAGATAATGGAGACTGTTAAATTGAGGATAAATGTAATCACCGTGGCGTGATCAATTGCAACAACTGGCAAACCTGCCGTGCTAGGATTGCATCATCTCACTGATCCAGAACGAGGCAGTCGGATAAAACATGTTCGACCTTTCTAGAAAATCTGAACAGGGTGTTCCAACTAGTCAATGTGCTAAAAAGGCCAAGCGAGTGCGATAACTAAACACACTTGAGAGGACGATGCATCAATTAGGTCCATGAATAAAAATTTTATTTTTATGTTGCCTGTTCTTTGCAGAAAATTGCGATCAACTCCAGGTTTAATGTCTAGGCAATATTACGTTCAGTTGTTTGAAACTGTTTTCTGAACAAGAAATCATGACCGGTTGAGGGGGGGGGGGGGGTGAACCCGTTACACAGCCGTCAGTGCACTAGAAGTTTCAGCGCAAGGGTACTACACCACATTGATAGGGAGAATAAACAATATAACGATAAACTAATGTACTTTGGTGAGGCTTTATCTCAAACAGGCATGCTTCGTGCAGGGGCTTGCTTCCATTAAACAGTCAAAGCTTGGGACCAACCTATGGATCTTTATTCCCAGGGTATGCTGGTGTATTGGGAAACTAGCAGGTGGGCAGACAAGCTGGGTGTGTATCTATTTGTTGGGCTGAGTCTGTATCTATTGGTGGGGTTAAGTCTGTATCTATTGGTAAGGATGGGTCTGTATCTATTGATGGCGCTAGGTCTGTATCTATTGGTTTGATAGGGTCTGTATCTATTGGAGAGGATGGGTCTGTATCTATTGGTGGGGCTGGCTCTGCATCTATTGGTAACGATGGGTCTGTATCTATTGGTGGAGCTGTGTCTGTAATTATTGGTGGGGCTGGGTCTTTATCTATTGGTAGGGCTGGTCTGTATCTATTGGTGGGGAAGGAGCTGTATCTATTGGTGGCGCTGGGTTTGTATTTATTGGTGGCGCTGGGTCTGTATTTATTTGTGGGCTGGGTCTGTATCTATTGGTGGGCCTGGGTCTGTATCTATTGTTAGAGCTGGGTCTGTATCTATTGGTGGGGATGGATCTGTATCTATTGGTGGGGCTAGGACTGCATCTATTGGTGAGGATAGGTCTGTACCTATTGGTATAACTGGGTCTGTATCTATTGGTGGGGTTAAGTCTGTATCTATTGGTAAGGATGGGTCTGTATCTATTGATGGCGCTAGGTCTGTATCTATTGGTTTGATAGGGTCTGTATCTATTGGTGGGTCTAGGTCTGTATATATTGGTGGGTCTAGGTCTGTATATATTGGTGGGTCTAGGTCTGTATATATTGGTGGGTCTAGGTCTGTATATATTGGTGGGTCTAGGTCTGTATCTATTGGTGGGTCTAGGTCTGTATATATTGGTGGGTCTAGGTCTGTATCTATTGGAGAGGATAGGTCTGTATATATTGGTGGGTCTAGGTCTGTATCTATTGGTGGGTCTAGGTCTGTATATATTGGTGGGTCTAGGTCTGTATATATTGGTGGGTCTAGGTCTGTATATATTGGTGGGTCTAGGTCTGTATCTATTGGAGAGGATAGGTCTGTATCTATTGGTGGGTCTAGGTCTGTATCTATTGGAGAGGATAGGTCTGTATCTATTGGTGGGTCTAGGTCTGTATCTTTTGGTGCGGCTGGCTCTGCATCTATTGGTAAGGATGGGTCTGTATCTATTGGTGGGGCTGGGTCTGTATCTATTGGTGGAGCTGTGTCTGTAATTATTGGTGGGGCTGGGTCTTTATCTATTGGTAGAGCTGGGTCTGTATCTATTGGTGGGGCAGGAGCTGTATCTATTGGTGGGGCAGGACCTGTATCTATTGGTGGGGCAGGAGCTGTATCTATTGGTGGGGCTAGGACTGTATCTATTGGTGGGGCTGGGTCTGTATCTATTGATAGAGCTGGGTCTGTATCTATTGGTCAAGATGGATCTGTATCTATTGGTGGGGCTGGGACTGCATCTATTGGTGAGGATAGGTCTGTACCTGATGGTATGACTGGGTCTGTATCTATTGGTGGGGCTGGGTCTGTGTCTATTGGTTGGTCTGGGTCTGTATTTATTGGTGGGGCTGGGTCTGTGTCTATTGATGTGGCTAGGTCTGTATCTATTGGTGTGGCTGGGTTTGTATCTATTGGTTGGTCTGGGTCTGTATTTATTGGTGGGGCTGGGTCTGTGTCTATTGATGTGGCTAGGTCTGTATCTATTGGTGAGGATGGGTCTGTATCTATTTGTGAGGATGGGTCTGTATCTATTTGTGAGGATTGGTCTGTATCTGTTTGTGAGGTGCCGTCAACGATAGGTTAAATCTGATCGGAGTACTGTGGTATCATGTATATGTATATAGGAGGATAGATAAATCATCCTAACTTGGAGAGAACAGAGCGACATGGAGTGACTAGAGGACCTGCCGACACTTTAGTACTGCAAGCAAAGGCCATATAATCAACAGCTAGTGCCACTGGTATGGAGACTCGTCGCTGGCAGTTTAAGAACGAACGAACGAACGAACGAAAGAACAGACTTTATTTTGGAAGATGAGGACAGAGCGTATATGGAATTGTCTCTTATGTAGATTTTGGCTTAACCCAACTTCATTTAAATCAAACATAGATTTAGATATCAATGTAGATAAATATGGAGAAACAGATATTAAAAGAAAAAGACAAATGGCAAGAAGAGCGTTGATAATAGAAGGAGATTCGTGGAGGTCAAAAGAAATTAAACCTAGTGTGACAATTATAACGTTTAACTCTAAAGTTAAATTAGTGCTTCTGTGTGTGTTTGACTCAAAGACAATGATCACAACAATCATAAACTATAAACATTCATTAATAAGTGACTACCCAGAATAGAAGGACTAAAATGTATGAGAGGATCACTAATTTCCGTGATGAAACCTCCCCTCAAGAGACGGAATTATACATCTATTTAGGTCGCGGTGTAATCAAAGAGGGTGAAACAGATAAAGATATCAGAATAAAATTACAGAAGGCTGGACGATCCCTTCTTAACATCAAGTTCTTTGCCAGCAAGCAAAGGCGCCCATGTCTCTCCACAGATCTGTCTTTGGTGTTCTGTATCAACTCTGCTGATGATGTTCCTCCATGCCACAGACTCAGTCTATCCAGTATCATTTCTCTTGGTCTGCCTCTGCCTCTCTTCCCCTTGATCTTTCCGGTAGTCACGATATTCTCCAATGCCTCCTTTTTCATCAAATGACCAAAGAAAGCCGTTTGTCTGATTCTTTTTGTTGAATATAATTACTGTTCTAGTTTCATTAGTCACTTGCAGTCAATCGTTGTTAGTTACTCTGGCAGTTCAAGGAATTTGCAACTTTCGTCTCAGGAACCACATCTCTGTTGCTTCTAAGTTCTTCCTAATTTGTTCATTTACATTCCAAGATTCACTGCCATGAGCAAACCATGATCTATATAGCATGTCAGCATTTCTTTCTTACATTAGATGATAGTGACTTATTGCATAAGATACCTTTCATTTACTGAAATGCAGCCATTGCTTGCCCTATTTTGTTCTTACTTTCTATTGTGGATTTTCCATATGATGTTATAATTGCTCCTATGTATTTAAAATTATCCACTTGGTTAAGAATTTTCCCTTCTATTTCCATTTCATATTTTGGTGTCACTTTTTTTCTTTAATATCATAATTGGTACTGTTTTACTGATATTTAGGGACAGTCCTTTCATTTCACTCTGTTACTACAATATCCAACAATTGTTGTAGATCTTTTGCATTTATGTATTATCTGCATAGCTTAGATTGTTTATATTATAACTTCCGATCAGTATTCCTGGCTTCTCTTTGATCTCTCTCATTATTACTTCGCTAAAGAGGGAGAAAAGATCCGATGACAGGCACATCCCTGTCGTACTCCTGTCTTAAATTGTTCATAACTGCCCTCTTTATTTCCCATTTTAATTGCTGCTACTTGGTTTTGGTAAATAGTCTTTATTATTCTGAAATATATCCCATCAATGTTAATACCTTCCAACATTTTAATCAGTTCATCGTGCTTTACTTTATCAAATGCCTTGGTATAATCTACGAAGCACAAATAACAACCATACTGCTCTTCACCAATTTCCATTTGTATTTTCTTTCTTGTTCTTCTCATTATAATTCAGAGTAGAAGCTTAGTGACATGGTTTATGGGGTTAAATGTACGAAATTCTTCGCATTCAATTGCTCTTAGTCTTTTTGGTATATTTAAAAAAAAAAAAAAGATTTCAGCGTATCACTCGGTAAATATCCACTACCGTAAATATTATTCCACAGTTTGGTTGATAAATCTACTCCAAATTCTCCAGTACGTCTAATTCTTCTGTTGTGATTCTATATGGCCCAGCTGTTTTTCCTTGCTTCATGTGTTTGATAGCGTAAGCGACTTCTAAGTTACTTTCTTCTGTTACGTCTTCCCTTTCTTCATCATATAATTCTCTTATATGCTCATTCCACCTCTTCATTATAGTACTTTCCTCCAATAATATTTTTCCTGTTCTTTATTTTAAATACCATGTATTTATTCTTACTTTTCTTCCCGTGAGCTCACTGATTTGCCTGTGCATAATTTGTGTATCTTTATTATAATTTAATTCAATTGTCTTGGACTGTTCGTTTAACCAATAGTCTCTTGCCTTCACATGTTTATGTCTTATTTCCTTATTAATCTTAGTATATTCTTGTTTGTCATTTTTATCCTGTTTCGTTTTGCCCATCGGCTTTTAAGATTTCTTCAAATTTTTCTTAGCGTGAGCTATGTTATATGTAATGTAGTCATGTTTTATGTAAACATTTTACACAGTAGTCTAGTTATCATCCAGCATTTGTAGACACTAATGTTTTAGCTCTGTCAGCCTGTAAGAAATTATCCTGTTTGTATCCCCCATTCGTAGACTCTAATATACCGGCCGGTAGAAACATTGTTGTATTCAAACACGGTACTCCAGAAGCTATCCCAGCAAAGGGGCTAGCACGCTTCATACCAACCAAGTGTTCGAATCCCCGTCAAAGGCCTACATTTGTATGTTTTAATTGACCAGGGATCCCAGCTCCATCCAGTCCTTTAGGGCACCAGAAAGTTTCTTTACACTGCTGTGTAAACGCGGCCGGCATGATATTGATTACATCAGCCATGCCCATTCAGTGCCGGCTGGTTGAACAAACATATGCGACTAACACCATATACCAAGTACACCCTGTCATGTGAAAATGTGCCGGTATTACTTTACTTACCCTATTATACTGTTAAAGAACGTTTCGTAGAAAGTGACTATTCCTCAATCTCGTCTTTTGTTATGCACATTTGACCTGGTAACACACAGCGGCCATATTGTTGATTTGAATTACAAAAATTACCTGTCTAACCTGTCCAATAAATACCGGATTTACACAGACACCTATTAATAGGTTCTAAGACTACAATCCATCCATCCATCATGTGCCATGCCGGTAAGCGTGGGCGGTCATGTTCTGCCATCTCACTCGATCAACAGAGTCGTGGATCAGTTCCGTGTTTTTGTCTCGACCATGCCACAAGGCCAAGCCATCCAGATACTTGTTTCTAGGTCTTCCCCTTGGTCTGTTCCCCTCGATCTTACCAGTTGTCACCAAGTTCTCCAAATCATTTCTTCTCATAACATGCCCAAAAAATTGTGACTGTCTACGTCTAATGTCTCTGATCAGTTTACGATCTTCATTTGTTTCTTGAAGGACTTGTTCATTGGTCTTTCTGGCTGTCCATGGTATTCTTTGCATTTCCTCAGAAACCACATTTCTACAGCCATCAGATATTTTTCAGCTGGCTGCTCATTGTCCAAGCTTCACATCCATATAAAAGTACAGGTTCTATGTAGCATCTCAACACTCTTTTTCTCGTTTCAATTGAACATCTTTTTATTGGTCAGTATGTTTTTCATCTTGCTAAAGGCTACTTTTGCCATGGCGATTCTTGTTCTAATCTCTTCAAGGCATCTCCCATCAGATGTTATTACTGTTCCGAGGTAATTGTACCTATTCACTTGTTGAAGACTACAATGGCTGGGGCATATAGAAAGAATGGAAGACAATAGGGAAACAAAACTCGCTTACACTCAGGAAATAAATGACCGTAGACCCCGAGGTAGACCAAGAAGACGGTGGAGAGATAATACATATACAGATCTACAAGCACTTGGAATCAACGACTGGCAAGAGAAGGTCAACCAGAGAGACGAATGGAGACGGATTGTATCTGCAGCAAAGAACCTCAATGGCTCGGAACGCTGAAGAAGAAGGAGAGGAAGAAGAAGAACATATATATGGTATTCCCATTGTGTATATAAGGTATTTTACTGTGGTATACAATGGGGCATCAGCTCAACAAAACTTCTTTTCGAGGAGACAATATAATGAAACGAATAAACGATCGACTTAAAACAGCAGTAAACCAAACATGTTGTTCCTTAATATCAGATATAATACCACGACGATATCTACTCAAACTGTGAAATAACTATTTATAATCATGTGAAAGGAATTTGTAAGTGTACAATGTGAATAACAAGAAGGGACATATTGTGTTGAAAAGAACCGTTATCCTGTTATATTTCGAGTTCCCAAGAGTTGGGGTATGAATATGACTTAGGTAATGCTGGTCACTAAGTTAGTGGAAGATATCGGCCCTTTGGCTAAGATCAAGTGTAAATTTATCTGAATTTGGTCCGGCTAAAGTAAAGAGACGGTCACCAACAGCCTGACTTAACTCACCGTCCAATAACATCTGGCAGTGAGCCTTGGTGGACCAATATAGGCCAAAAGGCACATAGTTTGAATAAAGGGCTCACAACAAAACCAGCGGGACGCGGGGGCCCAAGGGTGATAGCTCTATCCTCTGGGTGAACCACCAACCTTTAATAAAATAAAAAGATACCACAGCTGTGAAGACTAAACTCTAGATGCATAATGAACAGATTTGATGCAAATATGATGCAATAAAAGGCTTTGTAAATGAATAAACAAACATCATGGCATTAATCTCACATGCATGTACATTATATCAGTCCTCACTCCTTACAGTAAAGTACTATGTTTTCCAGATTTATTGGGTTGGTTAATCAAAACAGATCTGTCGCATTGCATATATAATCGTCAGTCTATGAGTGATCAGAACCCCAGCTATCTATATCCATCAGAGTGCAACGACTGGCGACCCCAGTTCTGTGTCACTTGACTAGTCTTCTTTGACTCCCGCATGGCTCTTGCCTTCTTCACTCCGTTTGATACGATTTTTCTGCAGTGTGATCAAAGTTGAGACACAAACATCACTTGGGGCGTTTGTTCGTCCTGTCTCTCTGAGGCCATTCGAGATGTCAGCCTGGTCCATTGCTGGTCAGTCCTCCCAACAACAGCCTAGCCCGCTCGTTTGCTCTTACACTCGGGTGTCATAGCACACAAACTATACAGATGTTAGACAGTCTTGGAGTCAGTGCTTTCTAAATCAGCCGTTATCGATCTTCCTTAGCACACGCGTGTCGAGTCACTAGAACGTGTACATGGGTGAACATGTGTGACTCCAGCCACGCTGGTGCTTGCATTACCGCTATGACTTTCATGGTTAAACCGCTCGTAGTCATGGCAAACAATAAGTTACCTTCCTGAACAGTTCCCCCTTCAATCTTGATCGTGAAGACCCATGAGTTCCCTATACCGCACAATACATTTATCTATTCATATATGAACATGATAACATCACCCCCGGAAGAATCCGCAAACACCAGTGCATGTACTTCTGCCTCAATGACCATCGGCTTTTGTTATTTGCATTTTCTGTCGTGTCTAATGCAGACTGAAAGAAAACACCCCTCTGACACTCGCACCCATTCATTGGTAGGTTCTATGTTCTCTATTGATTTTATCTGTTGGATAATGTCTTTGTTCTGCCCTATCTAGGATATCCTTGTTGTAATCTGCAACTCTTTCCTCCGACACTCATTGTGCTGTTGATGGTGTGTGTCGGCGTTGACTCTGAGGTATACACGTATACAGCGCATCCTTAGTCGGTCATGTTTAGTTGGAAAATTAAGTGGGTAGTGCACCGCTTTGCAGACTGCATTTTTAGTGAACCCGACAATGATGCATATGGCCTTATTCTGCAACCTTTGCAGTCTCTCCGTCAGTGTGTGGCTGAGAGTCAGGATCGTCAGAGCTTGCTCAGTTCCAAACAGGACCAGGCCTTGCATAAGAGACAAAGGTGGCGCTGTTCACAGTTTTCTGAAGCCCTCACTCTCACCGCGGTCACAGCCTTTCTAGCCTTCATGATCACGTGGTCTATGTGTCCGATATAGGCAAGGCTTCGATGAAACCATACTCCTAGGTACCTTATTACAAGAGTCCTCTCCGAGCAAATGTTTAACGTTGGAGTGTTAACAATTCAGTTACTTAGCGAGAATCTGGCACAACTGACTTTGTAGGGCTGACGATGCTGATGACAATCTGCTGATGATGTTGAATTCTGTCTCAAAGCCTCCATACAAAGATAACTCAGAATAGGACATTTTTTTAACCCCTACCCGTGATGTGGTCATCCGTGATTTTCACTTTTTAAATGTTGAACAGAACATGCAAAAAGTGCGAACTCGGCGAGAGAATGGGATGTAAAATTGTGTGCGTTGTAAAGTTCAGCTTCATATTTAAACATCGTTCGCTGAAATAGGGCGTCGGAGATCCGTATGAGGAACAGACTCATTGGAAGAAGTTCGCGTCTTAAATGTCGATTGCAATGGCACTTGTTTCAATACCATAGTGAAACCGTCGTACACTCATCTCATCTCATCATGTTCCTCTTGTACCTTGTGGTGTCGAGGTGAAGTATAAGCTTCGTGAGAGTGCCCGATTATGGGCTTCTTATATCGATATTCCCATGGATTCTGCTATTCCCTCCGTCCAACGTTTACGTGGTCGGCCTCTTCCTCTGTTTCCATCTGGTCTTTATATCATTGCTTGTTGTGGTATGCTGTTGATGTAACCTACTTGCATGCAAACCTTATTTGACTTGCTGCTTTCTAAAAAAATCTAGTGCTGCTTTAATTCCCACTTTAGTCCTGATTTCTTCATTTCTGATCTATCACTTCTTGATACATTGAGTACTCTTCTCATGAATATCATTTATGTTGTTGTGATTTTTCTTTTCTCTTTTTCTGTCATTGTCTAGGTTTGGCATTGGTAGCATAGAGTTGGTAGGAAGATTGTGTTATAAAGTGCTTTCTTAGTAGTTATTGATACATGTTTGTTCTTTAGTATTGGTGCCATTTGTCCAATGAGCTGGTTTGCCTTATTGCACCTATTTTCGATCTCGTCTTCTGATCTGCCATTTGAGGATATTATACTTCCTAGTACTTGAAAGCTCTTTACTTGTTTCAAAGGATGTTCGTTTAGGTGAATTGTTGTTTGTTCTTCTTTAGTTATAGTCATACCTCTGTTTTGCTTGTGCTAATTTTCATGTTGTGTTCCCTACACAGGCTCCACATCTTCGTGTAAGAGAGAAATTAACGTTGTTTGTTTGTTTCCAATATTTGTTTATAGTGTATACTTTCCCAAGCCTCTTCCAGGCAATCAATGTTGGTTTCTTATATTAGTTTATAATGCTATACTTTCATTAGCCTCTTCAGCCAGTTGATGATTATTTCTTATATTATTTTATAATGCTATACTTTCATTAGCCTCTCAGGCAGTCGTTGATTATTTCTTATATTAGTGTATAATGCTATACTTTCATTAGTCTCTTCCAGACAGTCGTTGTCTGTTTCTTATATTAGTTTATAATGCTATACTTTCATTAGCCTCTACCAAGCAGTCGTTGTCTGTTTCGTATATTAGTTTATAATGCTATACTTTCATTAACGAAGACACAAACAATAGATTGCACGATTTATTGCCTGGCATATTTCGCTGCATCTCGTCAGGTACATACTGCAGAAATCACACAACTTACGTGAATTAACAAGATAAATCCTTCAAGTTGAAATATACACATATTCGCACAGTAATGTCACTTATCTACCACGGTAATTTTAAGCTGACTAACATGTCTTTCTGTTTACACAATTCTGGCTTGCGTTGATTGATCATAATTGCTTCTGCAAATTTTAACAAGCGAGTATTTTGTGTGTTAAACAAAACGCGAGAGGCAGTATCTCTGTCAACCACATGGCCGCTTTCGATAATAGTGTCCTACCAATTAAAGACGCCGGGAGCCTTCCGGTGTGTCGGCCCCACGAGGCTAGCATCTCCTGTGTGTTGTATCTTGTTGACCCTTGAGGTATGTGTTCGTGCCACCCCCGGCTCGCCCGCCACCAGCCCCCCCCCCCT